>ML819001.1:23904-80769 GCA_009831015.1 Picea engelmannii | reverse complement strand
TCATCTTGTACTTGAACATTTAAGTGGGGTAAAAGGAGGTTGCCCCCTCGAAGAGGCTTATTATCTGAAATTATCTCTATTTCAAGGCGTTGATTACTTTTCCTGAGGTTTTTCTATGCTATATTGATGTTTGGTTCTTAACAACACATGTAAGTCTTTACATGTGCAAATGAGAATTATGGAGAATTATATTTTGTTTTAGGCATTAATTTTCTTTAAAAAAGGATCACATTTAATATGTTCTTTAGTATTTGTTTTCGGGTCTAATCACTCTCCAATGTGGGAGACTATGATGAACATGCATGATTTTGAACTTCTAAAATATGGTTTTAGTATATGTTCACTCTTTTATTGATTTGAGTTACTTATATCAACAAAACCTCAATGTTACAAGGTGTCATATGGTTCAAGTATATGTGAATTGGATTAATGTTGTTGAAATTGAATACATTGTATGTAGATCTGTGTAGATCTGCACTTCTTATGAATAAAGTTCTAACTAAACATTGTCTAAACTACTCTCAAAACAATGCATTTTGAGACTATTTGCATTGTGAACTTCCTAAGTGTAGATACTACATTAAATGGAAAACTCAGAACAATAGACTGTCAGTACTAATTATGCAAAAAATCTATGTTTTGTAAATTATGATAGCAAGCACTATAGTAGCACTCAATCACACATTTGTTTATTAACTCAAAAGAAAGAATTACAAAGAAAAACTTAGCTAAAAAACTATCATTGTCTCTCACTACTATCTATAGAAAGTTTTTTCTCTTTTTAGATTTAGAGAGATTACAACGATGACAACAACAAAAAAACCAACCTTGTGGTGCACCTAGGCTAGGAATAGAAACTCTAACCCTAATTCTACCTAGACTATGTGCCCAATGTGCATAGATAATTTCCTAATAAGAGAACCCACTAGAGAAGATTAGACACATGCATTTTCCTTCTAATATATGAGACAACGCCCTACCTAATTTTGTAGTTTCCCTAATCCATGCACTTTTTCTAATTCTAGAATTGCAACTCAGCTTAAGATAAACAATACCTAAACTAAAG
Source organism: Picea engelmannii (assembly GCA_009831015.1). Taxonomy (NCBI): domain Eukaryota; kingdom Viridiplantae; phylum Streptophyta; class Pinopsida; order Pinales; family Pinaceae; genus Picea; species Picea engelmannii. The sequence continues at coordinate 79,703 of ML819001.1, read as the reverse complement.
TAGAAAAATGCATCCAAACTAAGAAAGCACAACACCTTCCTGAATTTAAAAAACACTCAAAATAAGGATGGCACATTCATACTCAAGTATGCATGTATCTCCATCACAATAATGCTTATGAAAGGTTGTTGCACCCTCACACACATACCTTTTTACTGTGCAAAAATCAAGGCATAATGGATATGTTGAAGCACACCAAACTGAAGGAAAACCACGATTGGAGCAACAAGGTAAAGCTAACATTCTCTCTTTTTGAGGAAGGTGTTCTTCACCAAAAGAAAGTTACTCATCTTCATCTCAATCCTCCAAAATATTCAAGGTGTGGTTCCTTTGTTCAAGGAAGACTTCATCAACCACTACATGCTTATAATTAATCATTGATTCCATAATGGGTTTTGAAGAATTGTCTCCCAAACATCATACTCCATTATCATAGCATCTTGTCATACCTACTCTTCACTTGCTTCCTCATTGCTAGAAGGTTGTGTATCAATGATAAAAGTCTTTAGCGCGACATGAGTTGGAAACTTCTTATGAGGATTACTCACCCAAAATGTAGCTTTAGGTGCTTCCACTTGTCCTGATGCCTCCTAATTGACCTATATGGTACTAAAGCATATGTTTTGTCATTGGAACCTTGTTGATCTAATTTTTTTTTTCTTCTTCTTTCTAAGGAACCTTTGACACAACAAGTTTATCTCCCTCCTCAACCTCTTCTGGAGGCTCCTAAGACTTAGAGGACCATCCACCCTCATCAAATTTAACATATTGACTTGCCATTGTCCTCTGTTGTGTTGGAAGATAAATTAGGTAAGCCTTGGAGTTTTCACTGTAACCAACAAATATACCCTTGATGCTTGAGGGTTCAAAATCAGTCTTCTTTTCACCAAGCACATGAATATAAACAAGACAAGCAAATACACAAAAGTGTGATACATGAGGTTTCTCACCAACGAAGGCGTCCTCTAGAATATCATCCTTCAATATCCTATGAGGACATATATTCAAAATGTAAATAATGGTATTTTTATGTCTCTGCCCAAATACATGGGAAAATCCCAAGTCATGGATAATTTCTTTGGCTATCTTAATGGTAAATGGTATAGATCATGGTAAATGGTGGCGACCAATATAAATAGACATTTTAGAACATATGCACAATTAGAGATCTACAAAAGTCCCAAAAATCCTTGAGTTGTGCAAAAACAAGTATAATTATCTTTGTTATAGTAAAGGAATTATACATACATATAGCCTTAGGAAGTTGTGACAAAATCTTCTAAAAGAATTGAGGAAAATGACAACCGTCATCCATCAATTTAGTAGTGTTGTGCACCTCTAATCTCAGACAAAGAGGTCATTAGTTCCACAAAGTTTCTTAGGTTTTACTCCTCTACGAATTATCCCATTCTTATATGTTTTATGACTGCTTAAAAAATTAGCACCAACAACCCTTGACCACTCTAACCAACTTTTCTAGAGTTGGGTTCGATGTCTATTCAATGTCATAAAAAAGTTATTATAGTGGGTAGGGAACTTACTCTTGATTTTTATATAAGGTGATATATAATCGATGCATTGTTACAATGATAAGTGTTTCATATATATAGAACATATGGTGACCATCCATGAAAGGATGTGTCCCTTGGATAATAAATAACTACTTATTTATTATATATATTTATACTAAACTAGCCTATAAAACAAACACAACTTTTCACTTTTTACTTTTCACATTATTAAGACCGACCGTAGTTACAAAATTCAACACTCCCTCTTAACTAGGAAGGTATTCATAATCATCTGCAAGTTGGTTGTCATATGATCACTCCCTCTTAATTAGGAAGGTATGTATCATCATCTGCGACATCAGTAGCAACCTACCATATGATCTGAAAGAATGTCTTCTTGATGTTGTCCAAACATAAACACTCTCTCTCAATGAGAGAGACATTCTTCATCATGTCATGCTTGCCTCTGAAGTATACAAACTTTTACCTAGACTCATGACACTTGTCTGTCAGTCTTGGGAGATTTATCTTTCCCACATGAACCGAGGGGAAACTCCCTCTACGGCTCTCCCTCTGAGCCAGTTGACTCTCTCTGAGATCAAGCTCACTTTGGGTATGCATGTGATAGCATCTAGCATCTTGATTTTTTATTATTTCTTGTCAACTTACCATGACTAAGACAAAGACCACACCAAGGTCATTCACTACAGGTACACCCCTGTGAGTGAATGTTAGACCAATGCTAACTGACACATGGAAATCACCTTAAACACCTCGAGTCCATATTATTCCTTGTCACGATCAAGGAAGGACTACGTCTGGGCCCATTTACCACAAGTACACCTTTGTGATAAATGTATCCTATCTCCCTTAGTTTGCATCCCAATCTAGGAGAAGGTCCACCCTATGCTTACTCGGGACATTTGCCACAGGTACACCCCTATGGGTGAATGTCTGCCTAATGTTTCCACACATTGGAGGAACACTAGCACATCGAGTTATTTGTTCTTTGAAGACTATGCTTGGGCCATTCACCACTGGTCAAATCACCATAACCAATCATGGGAGAATGTATGCCCGATGTTGAAACATCAACATCAACATCATCAACTACTACAACCTTGTCAGTATCCTGACACATGGCACGTCATACAACAACAACTATCTGAGCCACACTCTATCTGAGTAATTTGGGCATGATGTTGCAAATATCAAGTGTTGTACACTCAACTGAGTGTTCCTGGGCTATAAGAACCATTGTTCTTAATCTAGTCACTAACTATGACACAAGAAGAATGTATGTCTTGTATCTCCCCACTTTGGTCACTAGTGTGAACTCAGGGAGAAGGACCACTCTTCCAACTCTAGTCACTACTGTGAACTCGGGAAGAGTGTTTGCCCTGTACCATTCTCGCCACTGTGGTCACTACTGTGAACTAAGGGAGAAGGGACACTCTTCCCACTCTAGTCACTAGTGTGAACTCAAGTAGAGTGCCTGCCCTGTACCATTCTCTCCACTTTGGTCACTACTGTGAACTCAAGGGGAAGGACCACTCTTCCCACTCTGGTCACTACTGTGAACTCAGGAAGAGTGTCTTTCGTGTGCCATTCTCTCCACTCTGGTCACTACTATGAACTCAGGGAGAAGGACCATTCTTCCCACTCTCGTCACTACCTATGAACTCAGGAAGAATGTTCGTCTTGGACCACTCTCTCCATTGTATCATCTCTAAGCCATACTAGCATGATGTGAATGCATCATATCTAAGTTGTACTGTCATGATGTGAAGTATCATCTACATCATTCTAAGTTGTACTAGCATGATGCTTCTGCATCATATCTAAGTTGTATTAGCATGATGTAGATCAATGCCTCTGCATCATATGTTGATGCTTATTTGAGCTATGATTTTAACATGGTTGACCCAGTTTCAGGTCTACTAAGGTTCCAACAAAGCCTCTAAAACTATCGGCCCTCCTAGTAAACCAGAAGGTAGCGCAATACATAGAGTGTACTGTGCAGTCTCACCTGAGATAGTCTTAATGGGTGACTACAATGCTCAAGTGCTTGCAGTCCAGGATTAAGTGGGGATCTGTTAGTGCGTGTTGAGGATTCTATTTATTTTACTAAGCAATATTTTGTCACTCACCGATCTTAGTTATCATGTTGTTCCTTATGCATGCATGCAAATACAAAGATCTAACTATTTCAACAAAGCATTTATATAATATTTAACCATTAACAACAAAGATATAACCAACAATCATTCCACACAACACATGAATTACCGTGGTTCACCTCCTCTTGGGCTATGTCCACAAAGATTTGGCTCTAAGGCTCTTTTATTATAGGTCTGTCAGGCATGGCGTCACGCGCACTACATCTCCGTTAATACATCCATCACCCAGACTCCACGACCTTTGAGAGGCTGACTAGATTGCACCAGGCTCCTCATCCTGCGATCTAACCCTCCAGGTCGAGTCCCTTTTCCCTCCCATAGATCAACAACTTACAAAAAGGTATCAAATCATACCTGTGTCACGGAACTATTACTCTCTCTCATGCGAGTAACTCACAACAATCATCAAAGACATCGAATCCCCCCCTAGACCTCCTAGGTGTCTATTTATGTTTATTGTTGGCTCATCGGTCCTTACGTTCTTTTACCAAAACCCTAATCTAATTAGGTCGTCTTGCATGTTGGCCTTGCGCTCTTTTCTCCTCTACATGCGCGCTTTCTTCTATTGCTTTCCTGCCAATTGTCTTTCTTTCCCTTCTTCTTGCATGCATGCTTTGCATGCTTTTCTGCCAACTATCTCGCCTCCACATCATGCCTTTTCCCCAAAATGGGCCCGTGCCCAACAGGCCCCCAACACTAACATCGTGACTCATCCCAAGTCACTACTTGGCTTATTCCACTATCACTGCTTGCCTCCTGCTTCAGACATTGCCTGGTGCAGTGTGTCATACATCTTCGTTATGTGTTGGCACTGTTGTTGAGCTTGACTGCTCTTGCCGTCCATACTGGTGACCACCTGCTCCATGATGGGAGACTATAAAATCTCTCCGCCTTCGGCCCTGATCTGCTCAATGTTCTTCTTAGTTGCGTCACTCTCCATAACCAGTTGCTCCGCCTTTTCTTGCAGGGGCTCCAACAACATCTATCTCGTTGTCTTCTGTGCTTGCAGCTCTTTCTCTTCCAACTGTAGAGCATTTAATTCAATGGTGGTCTTGATCTTCTTCGACAGTGACACTATTTTTTGTCGTTGCTTCACTTCCGCCATTGCTGCGTGGATTTTGGCTTCCTTCTCCTGTAGCTCCCAGAGGCTCTCGTCCTCTAGTAGGTGAGTCCAAAGTTGCGCACTCTTATCTAACAACGTCATGACTATCTGAATACTTTGGTCGATGCCCTCCGCAGCTGTTGTCGCCACCTGTTCACTCCAGCTCTTTGATTTTTTCCTTGTACTTCTGGATGGTCTGCTCTATCCTGTGCAACTTCTCTCCCGATGACCCTGCCTCGTCGCTTGTGCTTTTAGGAATTGTTTGAAACAACATGTGGATTTGTTGCTCCATCTCCTTTTATATTTTAACCTTGTACAATATCTACTACAAACAGATATTCAGTAAAGGAACATAAAAGATACAATTGCAAATACAAACATTACACAGAGATTTTTCCCCTGGAAACCCAAACCGGGAAAACCAACATATTCTATATTATTCATCATGTTACAATGTTTACAATAAAAAATACATATAGGAGACAACGGCATCCAAAACCCTAACCCAATGACCTGGATTGGTCCAAAACCCTAATTCCTTAACTGGAAATAGAAAACCATCGACAAAGAAACCATGTGCCGAAAAACCACCTAAATATAATGTGGTCCCGAGGCAGAAAAAATGTGGTCCCGATGCAAAAAAAAAATAATTCGGGGGCCTTGCCCTCGAACCCCCACGTGGGGGGATTTGCCCCCCTGCACCCCCCTATGTGCCCAGTGCATATGCTCAGAAACTACTACTCGTGCAAAGAATACAACACTCCTCCACTTTCTGCTTCGCTTTCTCTTTTTGTTGTGCCTCAAGGTTGAGGGCTTCCTTCAGCGAGATAGTCTCTGTCTGGGATGTCTGTAAGTCTATGGTGTCCGCTCTTTCTCTGTAATGAATCTCCTATGCAACGCTCACTTGAATTTTGTACAATGATTTTGTAGGAATCTTGGCCAACGCCACATCCAATGTCTCGATGTCTTTCAGAGGTTTATGCGTTGTTTCTTCGTCAATGAACATCATCTCCGGTGTGATGATGAAATTGGCGTTGGGTTGTGCTGCAAACTATATTGTCTCAGGCACTTCCACTCCTTCCTTCGCCTGCGTCGGTGTTTCTTTTGGTGCCTGTGTTGCCCCAATCCTTAACTACTCCAGCGCATTTTTTACCTCTTGCACTTGATCAATGATTGAAGCCATGTGCTTCTCTGCATTCTCCCATACTTCAGCCAATCGCTCCTCGACTGTTGTCGCCACTAATTCCACATCGTTCGAGGTTAGTGAAATATGGCTATGTGGCTTGTGGGCCTTTGTCTTCTTTCATCTTCCACTGGTGTGCTCCCCTGACCGCTTCTCTTGGGTAGTCGATGGCTCAGGACTAGATGATCTCTGGGTATCCCCCGCAGTAGTTGTCCCTGTTTCTCTGGCCTCAGGAATCTCTTGGGTTCCTGTCCCTTGGTCTTCCTCCTCAGTTATTTCATGTGTCCCTACCCCTGTTTCTTCCACCTTAGGGATTTTATGGGTCCCTGTTTCTATCTCTTCCGCTCGCACTTCTCCCGCTGAGTTTTTGGGTGGTTGTTTTGTGCGCGATGGAGCCTATGTAGGCCCCCTTGGTGGTCTATTCTATGTGCGTGATTTCTTCTTGGCTGGGGTGCTTCCCCCCTCTTGGCCTTTTGCATTTATCTTCTTAGTTCATGCCCCGTTGGTGCATGTTTGGTGCATTGGGGCTGGTCTGTCCTGCATCTGAGGTCGTGTTCTTTGTACCATGGTTGGAATCTAGGGTACCTTCCATTCTTCAGGCCATTCCTTGGATTTGTCATGCTTGGATTGCATCCATAAACTGTGGCAGGTTGCCCTGAAGTTGGCAACCTACCCAAACTCCTAGAGAGTCTCTGGTGTAATGCGTCATGTATTTGCAATCAACTCCTTCATCTCTGTGAAATACCATGCAAATGTGTCCATATTCATCTTCTTTCTCTTCGGGTCAGTGATGTTTCATAATGATGTGTAGCGCGTTGCACCACATTTTCCTGGTCTCTCTAGATATGTATTGTAGATCGATTATTTCCAACCCATGAGGCCAATGAGGATGAGTAACCACGAGTAGTGGAACTCAGAGCCCCAGTCCTGTGTGTCTTTGCAATCCTCCAAGAATGAATTAAGGAGGTATGGGGCCCAGCTCATCAAGCTCCCCTTTGCACATTGCATGGTGGCGACGACCACACTAGCCGATACTTCCTCTTTTCAGCACTTGCGCATTAGTTTTCACCCGAGTATCCTGGTAGCAAACCTTGTCGCAGGATCATTAATGTCACCGATCCTGATTCCCCTGTTGCCTCACTCTGCACCATACTTAGCCTTGATCTCATCTGAGATGGCCTTGACTCATTTTTTGTCCTCTAAGGAGTTCTCTGGCTTTTCTCCATCTATGGGTAGCCCTGTGATTCTTTCCAGCCCTGCCTGGCTCTCCAACTCGTGGTGGTGACATTTTGACGAGGTCTAGGCTCTAAATATATGAATTCGGTGAATGCTTGGTCGAATTCTCGTTCTAGATCTCTTCCATTTGGTTTTGTGTTCTCTCCTTAGCAATTGACACAATAACTGGCATTTACCCCCTTTTTCCGACTTTATAGCGGGACGACTAAATGACAATTATTCTACATTGACAACTGTCCCTTTTTTTCACTTTTGGCGGTGTGTCCAGTGTGTGGTACCGTTGTATGTGTTAACTATCATCCTTTGCATCTTTTTTTCGACTGTTTTCCCTTTCTGTCATGATATGGTATTTACTTCTGTGTACAAGCTGTTGCAATTTCAATCATCGCTGCCAGTTGGTGCTTGATTTCCACAGTCTTCATTTCTTGAATCGTCGCAGTGTTCGACCGTCGGTCCTTTTTCCGGCGTGCTAGGATTTTTGGGCATGCAGAGGCCTTGGATTCTATCCCCTTTGTTTCTGGCACATTATTAATTATTTTGCTACGCTGACCGAATGACCTATGCGTGCTGACTCTTTTTTATTTTCGTCACATAGATTTGTTCTCCTGCGTGCACAGATTTCCGCGCGGTGTTTTTTTTTTCCTGCACGGTAACTGTCAAGTTGTTGGTGGTCGACTATCCTTGTACAACTTCAGTCGTTTCCCATTGACCATTCCTCAGAGTTTTGTTCCTCCTCAGTCCTTCAGTTATACAATGCCTTCATTTGTGACAGTCTTGACCTCATATGGTCCCAACCAATGCATTATGAACTTTCCTGGATGTTGAAAAAGCTTGTTGTCATACAATAGGACTAGGTCTCATTCCTTGAAAATTTTTCTCTTGATATGTCGATCGTGCCACGCTTTGTCCCTTGCTTTATGTACTTCTTAGTGGAACCCTGCTAGAATCCTATCTTCTTTCATGCTCATCAATTGACTTAACCTTTCTTGTACTGCGCCTTGTTCTGTCATGTTCGTAATCGTTGCTACGCGGAGACTGGGTACCAAAAATTCTAGTGGCACCACTACTTCTTGTCCATATACCAATTTGAATGGTGTTTGTCCTGTCAACTTCTTATAGGTAGTTCTATATGCCCACAATACTGCTGGTATCTTTGAATCCCAGTCATCCCTATTAACATTGCAAATCTTGGTTAAGGCATTCTCTAGAATCTTGTTGAAGGCTTCCACTATTTATGGCGTACTTTTCTGATGGTAGACCTCGAATTCTTCAGTTAGAGTTATGATAGTGATGTTGATAAAGTGAGTGCCTTGGTCACTCATCAGAATCCTCGGACATCCAAATCTGGTGAGCACTTGTTCAAACAGGAAGTGTGTTGATGTCTCTGCACTGCAATATTTAACTGGTGTTGCCTCTGCCCATCTTGAGAGGCATTCCATCACAATGATAATGTATCACACGCCTGATATTCTTGCAGGTGGGTGAATTGGCCCAACAAAATCGATAGCCCATTTGTCAAACACTTGTAACGTCACTTGTGGATGTAAGGGAATCTCATCCCGTCTGTTTGGTTTGTTGACCCTCTGACAAACATCACATTATTGACAATATTCCTTTGCATCTCTATGAATAGTTTGCCACCATAATCCTACGCGCAATACCTTCTGTGTGGTAGCTTTACCTGCATAGTGTCCTCCCGCTATTCCTTCATGGGATTCTGCCAGTATCATAGGCCTTTCGTGTTCTAGCGCGCATATTCTCAAGATGTTGTCTGCCCCCATTTTATATAAGTGCACGATGATCAACTGGTATTCGGTTTCTCAGAAAACCAGATTTTTCCTCTGCGCAGTGCTAAATTCATGTGGCGTAGTCCCTATACTTAAATACTCAATAATGTCAGCAAAATAATCATACGCAATCTGAACTGACAATAATTATGCATTAGGTAAGATATCCTCTAAGTTTGTAGGTTCCTCGCCATCGGTGACCCTTGACAAGTGATCAGGTCCTGCATTTAGCTTCCCTGGTTTAACTATGACTTCAAAGTCAAATTCTTGAAACAACAGTAACCATTGACAAATTCTCCCCGCCAACACTAGCTTTTTGACTAGGTACTTCGAGGCTGAATGATTTGTAAACATCTTAAAATGTTTGCCAAGTAGGTATTGCCTGAACTTATGAAGTGAGTAGACCATAGCTAGGCCTTCCTTCTCTGTAGTGTTGTAGTTCTGTTCCAATTCTGACAATTTTCTGCTAGCAAATGATATAGGATGATCCAATTCGCCTGCTCCTGGCTGCGCCAAAATAGCTCCCAAGGCTATGGCTGATGTATCTACGTGTACATGGAATGTCTTCTCCCAGTCTAGAAAGACTAAGATGGGTGTTGTGACCATCTTCTCCTTCAGAGTATCCAATCTGTGCTGACATTCTTCATTCCATTGAAACTTAGTATCCTTCTTGAGCAATTTCTCCATCGGCACAGTGATCCACGCATACCCCTTTATAAAAATTTTGTAGTATCATGTATGTCCCAATGTGGCCCTCAACTGGTGCACTAATTTCGGTGATGGTAAGTTCACAATGACTGCAATCTTTGCAGAATCCACGATCAAACCTTGTCTGCATACTATGTGACCCAACAAAATTCCAAAGGGTGTTCCAAATATACATTTTTTAATGTTCAAGGATATTTGGCATTGCCCGCATCTTTCTAACATCAACCTCAACACCTCTACATGATCCTTCAACAGGATGCACACTGTCCAATCATCCAAATATACCTCTAGAAACTAATGGATGAATTCTTTGAAGGCAACAATGACTACTCTGGAAAAAACTGTTGGTTCATTATTCAGTCCAAAAGGCACGATTGTGTATGGTAGCATCCCCATTATGTTGCAAAGGTAGTCATGTACTGATCTTCTGATGCTATCTTGATTTGGTGGTAGCTTGAGAATCCATCAGTGAATGAGTATGCTTTCTGACCTCCCACATTTTCTAGGACTTCATCTGTAAAGGGTGTAGGGAAGAGGTCATGTAGGAAAGCATCATTGAGCTTTCTCAGGTCTACACAAATTCTTATGTCTCCTTGCTTATTATCCTACACTACCATGGGGCTTATCCATTCTGATTCTTCTACAGGTTCTATGATTCCTGCTTCCAACATTCTGTCAATTTCTACTCTTACTTTCTTCTTGTATATGGGGTTTAATCTGTAAGGCCTCTATTTGATAGGTCGTGCCTCCAGCTTGAGAGGGATCTTCATCTCTCCAAGTTCTCCTGCAATACCCTTCATTTATGTGAACATAGTTCGGAACAGGTCACTATACTCGCGCAATAACTTTGTTATCCTTTCCACTATTTTCTCGTCCCAGTAGTACCCAATGCTGGCCATTTTGGGATTCTCAACTGTCCCAATGTTGACTTTTTTCACCTTGATCAGTGCAACAATTACTTTTGATTCTAGGGGTGGATCTTCCACTTCTCTTTCGTCTTCAACTTCCTCGATTTGAATATTGCGTGGGTCATCTTCATCTGGTCCTTATTCCTATACATGGTAGCATGACAACAAATCTTTCACTGTTTGTTTGTTCTGCTGTTGTTCTTCTGTTATGAGCTCAACTTCTGGTTCCTTAATGAATATCACCCCTCTTATTTTTTTAAGTGTTGTATCTATGTTGGGGTTCTCATACTCAAATGAGAAAGTGACTGTAAAGTTCTGTTGTAGTATTGTCCAGCTCATAGTTCCTCTACGCATTTCTTGGTCTATGTACTAATTTGTTGGGATGCCCTCTAATGTGTGTACAAAATGATGAGGCCATTCCTTTGGGGGTGTCATTTTCCACAGGCTATGGACTTCTCCAAGTGTTCGGATAATGCCCCCTATCCATTGTATTTCTCAGTTATGCTCTGATTTTGTTTTGTGCCAAATCTGATGCGTAGTAGTCTTTTGCATTGCTACCAGTCCTTGATTGTTTCTTTGTGTGCGCCCCACCATCTTGCAAGTGTAGCCTTAAGTGCGACATCGAGAGACAAAAATATCTGACTGTTTGATACTTCCTCCTCATATCTCGTTATGAATTCTTTCAAGTCGTTGATTCCATGGAAACTTGGAGGTTCTTTGATTTCTGTCCCAACCCACCTTATTACGTGGTCTATTTGTGCGCATCTTCTGGTTGAAACCTCATGTAGGCGCTGCTACCAATTCTCCAGACCCGTGTCTGAGTTGAAAGCACATGATGTGATACTCCTCCAGCTAAGTACACCATCGACAGTTGGATTGATGTAATATTCGATGTGCACAGTGGTTCAGTACAACTGGTTAATTTCTTCCAAATGTAGGCATGTTGGTTCGACAAATATTTCGGCTTCCAATGGATCTAGAGGCGCGATAACCCTGTATTCTCTTGACTCAAATGTCATCTTCCTGGTCTTCAAGTTGATTATCGCCTGATTGTCAAAACCCCAATCCAATCCTAGTAGTGTTGGATATGGTGTTGTGCTATCCACGGTTTCAATCATTTTGAAGTCTGCCTTAGTGTACACTCCATCTAGATCTACTGTCACTCCTTTCAGCCTCCCTATTGGAAAAACTCTGTGTTGGTGTGCTAACTTCAGTTGGACTGGTGAGTAGCCTAAGCTAGGTTCTCCCATGCATTGCCATGTCTTTTTGGGAAATACATTCACTTCAGATCCCAAATCTAATATCACATCGCCCATGTTAAAATCTCTGATGTTGGCATTCAATATAAACTCTCTGTTGGTTCTCCTTTTGGCATGGAGGTGATTGACTATCCTATGTTCTAACTTTCCCTATGAATTTGTGGTACATCTATCTAACAAATTCTAACTTCACTGGTATGATCGAATGCTGACGACATTTCATACGTTGGGATGTCTTGATTATGTTGCATGGTATATGTAGATGCAACATTCTACTTGAGAAATTCTTGTCTAGCCTCCTTAAAGGTCTCCTTCTCCTTTCCTGCATCAAATCACTTGGGTGGCTCGGTATTCTTCTTAATCCACTGGTGATGTACTGGTTCTTATTTGGCCGCATCAACTCCTGTTTTAGCACCTCCGCGCGTCACTATGTTGATGTTTCTTCCTTCATCACTCACTTCTGCTGAAATCCACTGAACATTCTGATTGTTCTGATTCCTCTTTTCCTGGATATTTACTAATAGTGTCTGACATTCTTTCGTGTCATGATCCGATGCGCGACAATACATACAAGTCGTTGGTGGAAGTGGACATTCTCTTGCATACTGTCCTGGTTGTTGGCAGTTATGGCACACTACTGGACGTCTTCCGCGTCCAAAGCCTCCTCTGTCTCTTTCTCTTCCTCTGTACCCAGCTCGATCTTCACACGATGTATTGTATTGAGGTACCTGATTATATTGCGCAGGGTTATATTGTGGTTGCACAATATTATACTGATGCGGTTGCGCATTGTTATACTGCTGCGACACAATATTATATTGCGGTGGTGCCTGGTTGAATTGTGGTGCAGCTTGCCCTATCATCAGTTCGATTTTCACCCTATATGTGTTTGATGTCCTTCCCTCATCAGATCCAGTATTCTGCAGTTTTTGTCATCGTGCCCTACTGACTTGCAAAAAGTGCAGTATGAATTCTTTGGTATTGTTTGGTATTTCTGCATCATAGGAAAATGATATGGATCATGCCGGTGCGTCTTGCAAATTTCACACCAGGGTCCTCCTGTTAGCAAAGGATTTGACATCCCTGTTGCCATATACTGCGTGAATGTTGGACATTCATTCTTATGGTGCCCTTCTGTTCTACATGTGGTACACCAAACAACTTCTCACTTGTCCTTTCCCTTATTCTGATTGAGCTGAAAGGTAAGATTCTTCAGGTCCTCCTTCAACTCCTCTATAGCCGAATCTGTCTTGTGGTACTGATTCTCCTCCATTTGCAAGGCTTCCTGAAGATCCTCTGGTTGAGATTGGAATTTTTGTTGCATGAGTGGGTATTTCAAGTGTGGTAATAGATAATTCACAAACAAATGCCTATGCTGCATATCTGTCATGGCATACCTCAACTTCCCTTTCAAATGCTTAAATCGCTAGTCAATTTCCCAGACAGATTCTCCTAGTTTCTGTCAGATTTCTATCATCTCGTTCATGTATTGATATTCTGGCTCGGCTTCTGAAACTCATTAGTCAGTAACTTCTTAATGTATGTCAGTGTCCTTGTCATCTCAGGTGCACTGTTTACATCTAGACTCATGTACCAGTATAGTGCGCGGTCTCTTAGCGTAATGGCTAGTTGTGCAAGTTTAGTGTCTTCATCAGTGATATGTTTTTCTTCCCAGATCCTCGAAATTTTGGTAATCAAATGGTGGGATCATGCCCTGCCACTGAAAACTGTATTGGGCTACTACCTCTATGTAGTGTAGACCCTTGACTAATATTTCCTGAACTGGCTCACCCAATTGTTGTTCCTTGTGTGAATGTACTTCCTACTGTCCTCCTTCTCCCGAAACTCAATTTTCTAAACGGTGTTGTTCATGTTGGTGTATTAGTCGCAAATGGGTTCATGGGTTGCACATTGACATTAACATGGATAGGATTGTTGCCTTCTATTCCCGCTCTTGGAACTCTTGTCTTCCTCTCATATGTTGCGTGCAATATTTCCTCAATTTTCTCCACAGCCCAGAGATCCTCTACCTCTTCTTCATCACTTGCCAAGCCTTCCCTCGTGGCTACGACTCTCTTCTTGGTGTTCACCTTGTATTGGTAAGGTACTCCACTGCACGTATTTCCAGCTGTCACCATGATTCGCTTGATCTGGTTTTTGTCCATCATGATTGGGTCCAAGGCTTCCTCCTTATTTCCTTTATCCACTTCTCCTTCCATTTCTCCTTTTTCTGTCAGTGCTTCCCCCCTTCCCCCTTGCACACAGGTAAGTTTAGTTGTCTGATAACATTGTCATTACACCTTTGTTATACAACAAGAGCTTAATAGAAGTATACAATGATACGATATACCTTCCTCGAGGTCCACGTAGAAACTCTTTCTCTACTGCGTTGTATGAACTCATGGTATCTACTGCAAATTCTGTTATAAAGCCTGCTACAATACCGTCGAGCCAAAAATCTATTGCGGGAGTGAATTTGTTATTCACCTGTTGTAACTGCATGATTTGAACTGGGGTCCACTCTAACTGTTGGATCCGATTTTTTGCGTGGTTATCCTTCAACCTCAATATCCACTACTGCAATAAGTGTGGAAAATCATAGAAAAAGACTTCATGCAGATCAGTAAACACATACTTCTCAAGATATTTGTGTGATGTTACTCTAAGGTTTCTGTTATCTTTCTGTGCAAACTCTAGCTCTTTTGTCTTTAGCCATCTTTTGATCTCTGCTTTTGTGGGATTCCATGGTCTCAACATCCCCTTCTAGTGGCACATTCTTCTCACCTTCTTGTCGTCCGATTCGGTATTCCTTTGACCCGCCTTCCACAGATCTTACAGTCTTTTAACAGATCTTCAACAGATCACCCATTCTTCTACCGGATCTTCAACATATTTCAACTACTCAATCCTATGTTGTTCCAACCGGCAATGAAACCATTTGATGGTGTTTATTTGAGCTATGCTTTTAGCATGGTTGACCCAGGTTCATGTCTACTAGGGTTCCAACAAAGCCTCTAAAACTATCGGCCCTCCTAGTAAACCAGAAGGTAGCGCAGTACACAGAGTGTACTGCGCAGTCTCACCTGAGATAGTATTAATGGGTGACTACAATTCCCAAGTGCTTGCAGTCTAGGATTAAGTGGGGATCTGTCAGTGCGTGTTAGGGATTCTATTTATTTTATTAAGCAATATTATGTCATTCATCGATCTTAGTTATCCTGTTGTTCCTTATGCATGCATGCAAATCCAGAGATCTAACTATTTCAACAAAGCATTTATATAAGATTTAACCATTAACAACAAATATATAATCAACAATAATTCCACACAACACATGAATTATCATGGTTCACCCCCTTCTGGGCTGCGTCCACAAAGATTTGGCTCTAAGGCTTTTTTATTATAGGTTTGGCATGCATGGCGTCTCACACACTACAACTTCATTCATACATCCATCACCTTGACTCCACAACCTTTACGAGGCTGACTAGATCTCACCAGGCTCCTCAGCGTACGATCTAACCTCCAGGTCGAGTCCCTTTTCCCTCCCATAGCTCAAAAACTTACAAAAAGGTATCAGATCATATATGTGTCACAAACTTGTTACTCTCTCTCATGTGAGTAACTCACAACAATCATCAAAGACACCGAATCCCCCCTAGACCTCATATGTGTCTATTTATGTCTATTCTTGGCTCATCGACCGTTACGTTCTCTTACCAAAACCCTATTCTAATTAGTTCTTCTTACATGCTGGCCTTGCACACTTTTCTCCTCTGCATGCACGCTTTCTTCTGTTGCTTTTCTGCCAACTGTCTTGCCTCCATGTCGTGCCTTTTCGACAAAATGGGTCCGTGCCCAACATCATCTCTAAGTTGTATTATCATGATGCTACTGCATCATATGTAAGTTGTACTAACATGATGCGAGTAAGGCAACTGAATCATATCTAATTTGTACTAGAATGATGCGACTCCAGACATATGTATCATATCTAAGTTGTACTAGCATGATGCAAAAGCATCATATTTAAGTTGTACTAGCATGATACAGATCAACACTCCATCTCATCTAAGGGAGCAATCTCCACAAGTCCCAACTTGTCCTTAAAGTATACAAACTTCCCTTTGGACAAAGGCTTCGTCAGAATATCTGTTATCTGCTCATCGATGGAGATATACTGGAGTTTTATTTTTCCCTTCTGGAATTGATCACGGATGTAATAATGCTTGATCTCAATGTGCTTTGATCTGTCATGGAACACTGGGTTCTCTGAAAGCTTCACGTAGCTTTGATTGTCACAGAATATCACGGTCGAATCTGAAACTTGATCAAATAGTCCAGAAATCAACTTACAGAGCCATATTGCTTCTGTACAAGCATCACATGTTGCAATGTACTTTGCCTCTACAGTGCTGAGTGCCACAAACTTTTATTTCCTGCTAATCCAAGATATCATGGTTGAGCCCAAACTGAAGCATACACCAGAAGAAATATTTCTGACACTTGCACTCCCTTCCCAATTAGAATCCCTATATCCTTGCAGTTGTACATCACTCTTTGAGACATATATTAAACCATAATTCAACATCCCACACAAATATCTCAAAATGTGCTTTGCGACAATCCAATGATCATGTCTCAATTCCTCTTGGAATTGGCTTAATGTGTTCACAAAAAAAAAAATGTCCAGCCTGGTATTAACCAAATACATCAGTGAACTGATCAATTGTCAGTACATGGAGGGGCCTACTAGATCATAATAAGAGTCTCTCAACTTCTTCAGGTTTGTCACCATGGGAGTTTCCATGGACTTGCAGCCCATCATCCGAAATCTCTGAAGGATCATGATAACATACTTCCTTTGACCAAGGAACATCTCATCTAGCTTCGGCCATACATCTAATCCCAAATAGCAATGCATTAAGCCAAAATCCTTCATTTCAAACTTTGAGGCCAACTCCCTCTGTCACTACAAACCCTACTTGTCCATTTTGCCTCATTGGTTGCTCCCTCTTTCTAGGAGAACTCTTGCAACATACACAACCACTGACAGGCCAGGCTACACTACTTAAATAGACTGCAACACACTTAGCCACTAACAAGCGAGGCACGCTGCAGTCCCAAGACTGAGTTCTCTGAACTTATCTCGAATTCAAAGGACTTCTCATTAATGTTAGAGGCATGAAAATCACATGCATAAGACAATATCCATGCTACAATATAAAAAAGTAAACAACATGCCATGCACAACAAATAACCAACATACATGCACATTAAAATACATATGTCAGAGATAATTAAATACACAACAAAATAACATTAAACAAAAACACAAAGAGCACTTATATTTCAAGTAAACATTCACCAAATGGCTACAAACCAAGGATGTTCCTCCCAACCATAGAAATTATTGTTCATTTACTCTCAACGACAAGTCACCCCTGAGCCAAGGCTATGAATCCACAAGGATGGGTCCTAGGCCAGATCTAAAAACACACAACATTTCGCTAACTAACTCTCAGGTTTCCCAACCTCACAACAAATCTGAATTTCCAGCTCTCTTTCCCCCTCAGCCCACACAACCCAAAGAAATGGACACCTTTCTCTACCATGCAGTCACTCAGGATGTCCCATTTCTCTCCAAGGCTCCAGTGCTACTGGACATGAAATATCCCTACTGGAAACTCCAAGGATTCTTAATTGTGGACAGTTCTATCCGAACTTCCATCAAGCTCATGCACACAGGCATCCATTCCCTCCTGGAATGATCAGTAAATTATATTATATCCATTTAGAAATGGCTCTCCTCTTCCAGCCATTCGTTGTCATGCTTAGCCCAAGAGCACACAAATAACCATAATGAGTGAGGAAAAAGGAAGGAGAATAAGAACAAAAGAAGAACCAGGGAGAATAAGACCCAAAACAACCCCCAAGGGATGTTTATATAATTACATGAAGACAAGAGCCACATGGCCTCCCTCCCAAGAAGCTCACGTAACCCCTTTTCTCCATAAAATCAATTATGGGTAAATAAAATAATAATAAAAAGACTTATCCCCTTGAGCTCCCTCTCTTGTGGAATCATAGCCCCTCATCTCTTTTGTCCTTGTTCGTCTTGCATCCAACGGTGTATTTTATTTATGTACATGAAGTATTACATTTCCTAGGCACTATGGCCCTTTTCAACTTTACCGGCTCACCATCCTAAGTCACAATTACATAATATATTATAGTTCATAAGCGTTAAAAATGGGATGTTACATCCCCCTCCCCTTATTTTGTCACTGTCCTCAGTGCACAACACCATTCCAATGTTATTAACATTACAAATCTAGGCTCTTTGGCCTTAATCCACATAGGCAATCCATCCAACTCTTATATACATAGGCACTATGGCCTAAAATTAAGCATGTATACATAGGCATTCCGACCCAAAACATGTATAATGATCTTCAGAATTTATTTTTCTGGCAACAGTTCCAACTAGTCAGCTCTCCTTCCCTCTCAGCCTTGCACAACCCAAAGAAATGAACCCCTTTCTCTGCCATGCAGTCCCTGAGGTTGTTCCACTTCTCTCCAGGGATCCAGTGCACTCAGCTATGAATTTTTAGAGTTGCAGCTTCCAGAACTCCAGCTGCAACAAGTCCATTGGACTTTCTTCCTTCCATGCCTTTGCCATTCAACTGCTCCAACATTACCTTCTTCTTTTCCCTCATAGTTTGGTACTTTTCTAGATCCTCAACATTTATCATTTTCCTACAACATTTCGAATCAACAAGCATATCAATTCAAAATTTTGTGCATAAAGTCTTTATTTTTGTTCATAATTTAAAAGTAATTTTTTCATAATCCAGTACAATGCTTATCTGTGCGGTTCATGGAGCTGCATCCATATGGTTGTCTTGTTAACTTGGATCTTTGTTTTCCATTGACATACCCATTGTGTGCATGATAACAATCAATAGTTTATGAGAGATATCAAAGTCTCCTCTTCCTCGTGGTCACTCACATTCCAGACCTAGGCTCAAGCATCCCCTTCTCTGCTATACAATCCCTCGGGCGATCCATCTTACCTGACCAAGACTTTCTTGCAAAAGAAGATTTCTAGGGACATCAGGTTCTCATGTCACCACAATAGCCTTTTCCATGCTTTCTAGCTTGCATATCCAACATCTCATCTGTATTATACATGTACATTCATCATGAGATATGACTATAACAATTTTCAATCATAAATGTCAAACATGTTTTATACAGGAAAACAAAATTTTCCCAAGCATGAGATTTTTGCTCATAATGTTTGGCTCTACAGCGGTAGATATTAGTCTTCCTTATGGGCTTACATCCCATATCCAAGACCATTCTACCTGTAATTTCCTCAACCTTTCGTTCGACCACACAAACTGTTAGCATAACATAGCAATTTGTAATTATTAATTTCTGAAATTGATTTTATACAGGAAAATAAAATTCCCATGCATGAATTTTCTGCTCAAAATGTTTGGATTCTACTATTGTAGATATCATTCTTCCATATGGATTACATCCGTGTCATATACAAGACCATCCTACCTACAATTTATTCAATTTACATTCAGCCAAAACAATTTGTCAGTGATTATTAAATTATAATTCCCAAAACTGTTTTATATAGAAAAAATAAAATTTCCAGACATGAGCTTCTACTCATAATAATTTGGCTCTTGCAGCAATAGACATTAGTCTTCTTTATGGGCTTACAACACTACCATATCCAAGACCCTTTCTTCCTGCAATTTCAACATTCCTCAGCCAAACAAATTGGTACAAGCTATATATATTTTCATGGTAACTATTCAAAAAAAAATCACAAAGTGATCTCAAAATTGTTTTCTAGTACAATTCAATTACTTCCATCAATTCTTGACATTAAATGGAATTCAAATATTGAATGGAATGAACCCATCATTCTTTACACATGTATTATCAACCAACATTTTCTTTCTTCTATCCAGAAATATTTTTATCACTCTGTCTCCCCCAACAAAGCTTTTCTATAATTTATCATTATGTAGCTAATTTAACATGCAACTTTCTTGTTGTAATATCTAACAGTTCCCGAAGTGTTTTCAACTTCATGAGTTAGCAATACTCACATCATTTCAGCTGTTAGCATAACATTTCTATGTTATATAATATATACATGCATTCACCCCATTGCATTCAATAATTCATGTAATATCACTTGTAACATTCTTAACAGCTCCAAAAATTGATCTTGGAATTGTAACAAAGAACAATCCAATCACCTTCAGCTAGTACTCATATTAAATATAATGCATCTATCCATCATTACGTAATTTCAGCACCACAGGATTTTCATAATGCAACAATTAATTACTAAATAAAATAACAATGAATGTGCCAATACCCATGGCCACATCTATACAATGCATCCATACATTGGTTACACAATACCACATAACTATGTCATGCATTGGTTACATAATACCACATAACTATGTCATGCATTCCACCATGATGATTTGGAAGGTTTGGCCAACGCCTCAACACATCATCCACACACTTCCTACTACTTTCCTGACTATTTAGATACCTTTGTTTTCAAACCAAACACAACACCAAGAATATAATTCTTAAGTGCTCTTCAGTGTCGGCAAGGAGGTTGCAGTCCAAACATCATATATACAGTAGATACCATTGAGCACTCACATAGCGATATAGCCTTTCCATATCCAACCATATTATGGTCTCATGCATGACTAGATATATGGATTTTCATTCTTATAGAAGGAGTATGTCTCATGAATTAACCCGATTATGATCCCATAACCAATCATAACATAATATGCAACTAATATTTTATCTAAATGCATTCTAGAATCAACAACATTTACATACTCTAGGCCTTTGGCCATTACATATCAATTTAAATATTGAAAATTAACTGAGGGAATTCTTACCTCAATCCCCTTCAACATGTATGCATCAACATAAACTAAATGCATACCTGCCTGGTTGTTATCAACCTACTCGTTGCTATCTTACAAACTGATATTTGTAGAATCTCACAGACTTCCTCCTTCATCATCTTGATCATCATTCCTGCCACCCTCATGGGTCTTCACCTAGATGGAAATCATAAGCAATAACAACATCCACATGTTTAACCCTGCTATATCATTTTTCTTGAATACATAATCCATAATTAGTCATACTCAATTTCCATAACATCATTATTTCATAATAATAGCCTATTCTAAGTTCACAAGCATGTTATATGCATATCCAAGCATGTGCAGTTACACATCCATATGCACCAAGCATTTAATGTCACCATGCTTACTAATGCATATGCATTTTAACTTCATTGTATGTCTCATACACTCTAGCGGATTTTTGTTTTAATTCACTTATTTATTTATCTATTTATGTTGTAGCTGGTTGTCCTTGAACTCCTTCAAGTCCTTGTTTCCTTGTGTGCTCCCATTCTGCTCATCTGCACTATTGTTCCCTGGTTTGAACACTTTCCAGCCAAGGTCCACTTGGCCATTTTGCAATCCAACCAGTGTGCTCCAAATTCCATAACTCTTTTTGGGTAGTCATATCCAACTTTACCCTTATGAAACATTCTAGCACCCTAGAATGAAGTAGTTCAAATATTCCATCACTCTACTACAACATTCTTGAATCAAATAATATTACTCCTAGTTCTCCATTAGATTACTTTATTAACATTTCCCTGTGAAACCATATCTTTCACACTTAATACCATTTCCCAATGGAAGTCCATTTTCATTCAGTGACACTTTTCAAGTGAGAAAGTATTCAATTTCTCTGCATTGGCATCCTGCTTCCACTATGAACTCTGATATCAAGAGTGGATCTCTTTCACACTTAAACTTTGCAACGGTCTACACCTCTCTTCCTTCAAGGCTAGGCAAACATACTTTTCCTTTTATTCCCATCCATGACATATTTAACCTGCTAGCTTCATATCCTATGTGAGGACTCTTGCTTTTGTTGTACCTGCAGTTTATTAAGATTATGTGGTTGTTGACTAATACTTTTGTTCCACTATTCTTGAGTTCTTTGTACACCTTTCAATACTTTCTCTATAGCTCTTGATTGCCTCATCCAACTCTTGTAAGATCTGTCATGCTTCCATGACCCTAACATCTAATCCTAGACTGGAATTGATCTGGTTATACCTCTAATCCTACCAAAATCTGCAAGCAATCATCTGGTTAGAATTATACATATCATACAAAATTGTTGATCCAAAAAGGATCCAGAGAAGGCTAAGAACAACTCATTACTCACAGAGGCAACTCAGAATGCTCAGAATGGAAAAGCAGACAAAGAAAGGGAAAAAATTCAAAGTTCCAAAAACTCAGTGAAAATGGCATGATCGTGAAGAGCGCGTCACAATATTTCTAACGGCGTAAATGACTCGTCAAATGGTCAAAGTTGTGGTCAAACAAGGCAAGTCATCAGGGGCCACATCATCATCTGTACTGCTAACATCAACATGATGTCATCAACTGACATGGCAGGATGAGATCAACATGACCACTGCTGACATCAGCATGCCATGTGTCACCTGCCAATTGAATTTTTCGGCCTCCATTTGGACCAGTAGAAAAGTGCCACATGGCACCCCTAGGTGATGCCACGTGGCACCACCCAGAAGGCTCCACGTGTTCTATATAGAGTTGATGTGGAGGTGACATCAGCGTGATTGGGAAGCCAGGTGGGCCAATCCAAGGATTCCACATGGCCCAATCAGCAGGGGCACCCTCGAAATGCCCAAGGAGTGCCCGTGACCAAAATTCAAAAAAAATATAAAAAAACGGACCCCCGCCAAATCTGGGGAGGTCCCTCCATATCTGGAACATCCACCATGTCTAGAAGTCAGCCATCCAAATATAGCGGAGGTTGTAACCAATGACCCAAAAGGGGAGGCCTGCGAGTTTGATCCTGGGACCTCCCCCACATATAATGCCTTCATAATAGCGTCGACAACCAACTCGCCCAACGGTTCCGTTGGTAAATCCATCCACCCAATTGCTATTTAAGCCAAGTTTTCACCCAGCCGGAGGGAGAGGCATGGACCGTACGACTACGGGCATGATTTACGAGGCAAGGACTGTCATTATTGCAGGTTGCAGAGGGCACGGATACCGAGACAAAATTATTCTTGGGCCTGGGAGTGCCAGAGTTGGATTGAGGTGTGGAGACAGTCATTTTTGGGTAATTCGATGCCAAGAATTCAGTGGTGCTATATGTTTTATGATCTGAGCATTATTTCTATAGCTTGATTTTAGAATGAGGTATACTTATGTATTTTACCAAATTCTTTTGTTGAGTTAATGAAAGAGCCTACCCATTTGAGAGCAGGAATCGAAGACGTAGAGCACCAGGGACGAACTTTGTTATCAAGTTTTTGTGTTCAGATCTGATACTTATGTCTCTTCATTTTTTATTTTCCCCTTCTTTAATGGTGCACTTTAATTTATGCTCATTTAATGCAATTCTTTATAAGTCATGATGAAAAGATACCGGATCATGTTGGTATCAGAGCAGTCGTCTTTGACTTGAATTGTTGAGTGTGAATGCTTACTAGGGCCAAGCATAAGCAGGGTGAAGGAACTCTTAAAAATTTCAATCTCGAAGTTGGTCATGCATCCTGAAGGAAGAAAATGGCAGAAGAGGAGAAGCGTGATGAACAGGAGAAAAAATTTCACATGGTCTTTTATCGCATGTCATAGATGGTCGAACGAATGTATGGAGATTACGAAAAGAGGATGAAGAAGAAAGGGAAGAAAAAGGAAGCACATGCAGATGATGATGCTTCGGTAAACCAAGGGGCTAGAGAAGATCCTCTTGAGCCTCTGTCTTCACCTTCAAGTTCTAGTTCTTCTTCCTCTGAGCATTCTCATCATTCTCATCATTCTAGCCATAAAGCCTCTTTTAAGAAACCATTATTAAAGCTTGATGTAAAATTTTCTTTACCCGTGTTTAATGGAGATGCTAATCCCGAAAAAATAGATAATTGGATCCGACAGGTTAAAGTGTATTGCCTTGTCCAACATATTGATGAAGAGGAGGTTAAAGTGCAACTGGCTTCTCTTCAGTTGGAAGGCATCGCTCTCGTATGGTGGGAAAGCAAGCTTTAGGACATAAGTAAGTGTGGTAATCTTCTTTCCTCATGGTCAGAATTTAAATCATCGATAAGGAAGCAATTTGATCCATTAGGGTATTTACATAAAGCAATGATGGAATGGAAAAATTTAAGGCAAAGTAAAGGTGAAACTGTACAAAGTTTCACAGAGAAATTTAGAAAGAAAGCATTTGCACTAAACATTCCTTTAGATTCCTATGAAATGTTA
Organism: Picea engelmannii; assembly: GCA_009831015.1. Taxonomy (NCBI): domain Eukaryota; kingdom Viridiplantae; phylum Streptophyta; class Pinopsida; order Pinales; family Pinaceae; genus Picea; species Picea engelmannii. The sequence goes on along the minus strand of ML819001.1, from coordinate 55,434 downwards.
ATGAAGTATATTGGCGCACTTCACAGCTATATTTGTCATACTTTACTATTTTTTAACCCCACTAGTCTTGATGAAGTTTGTGTGCAAGCCACTCACCTTGAAAGCAGGGGTAAGAATGAACAGGAGGAAAATCCATTCAAGCACTCTAAAAACCATTTCAGTGGAAAAGGAAATGGGAAGGACAAGAGGATAGTTGCAACAAAGAAGGAAAACCCTCTTGCAGCCATTGCAAGAAAACTGGTCATGGTAGTGAACATTGTTGGAAACTACATCCAGAGTTAAGACCAGAGCAGTTTGGAGGCAAGGGGAAGCCAAAGACCATTGCTACAATGCAACATTATCTTGGTTTCGATTCAGGGGATGAAGAGATGATCATAGCAATGGGAATGCAAGGTAAAGATTCCTTTTATGCATGTTCAAGTTCTTTAAATGAATCACATGATGATGATAAAAGGAGAAGTGTTATTATTCCACACAAGAGTTGTATCGAAACATACGAATATAGACACATTATTTGATCCGGGTTCCCAATTCAATTTAATATTAGAGACACTTGTTAAGAAATTGGAATTAACCACAAGACCTCACCATAAACCTTACCCTCTCGGTTGGGTATCTGATAAAGCAAAGTTAAATGTCTCTAAGCAATGTAGGTTGAGGTTTTCTATTGCTTCTAAGATGATAGATGAAGTAGATCTAGATGTGGTTCCTTTGGATGTCCGTGGTATTGTATTAGGGAGTCCATATCTGTATGATAGAAAGGCTATCTTCTTTCAAAAGGAAAACAAATACCATCTTACAAAATATGGAGTGGAATACATCATTAAAGCTCACAACATAAAGGACAAATCAACACTTATCAGTTCATGCCAAGTAAAAAGAGTTATAAATACTAACAAGAATCTTGTACTCACAATTGTAAAAGGGGAATGCCAAGATAAGTTTGATGCTCTTGATCCTTTACATAATAATGGATTGCTTGAGATGAGATAGGTCTTTCAGTGGGAAGACATCTAGCAGAAGACCTTCGACACTTTAAAGATTGACATTGTGCCAATTTTTGCCTTACCTGACCTTCAACATCCATGCAAGTTTGAGACTAGTGCCAATACCAATGTCATAAGAACAAACATGCTTTTTAGATATCCTATTGTTACATCTATTATTTGGAAGAGTATTTCCTTAGCTCATATCAATAATGATAGATGGTATACTATTGATGAAATCTTCAAAGATGTATGTGGGATCTTCCAGGGTTTGCAGGTGAAGAAGTTTTGTTTGCAGGACAACTTACTCCACTATTTGAGTAAACCTCACTTTCGTTCCTACAAGGAAGTGCATGTAACTGAAGAAGATTTTGTTTCATTTTTACTTGGGAATTTGGGAATTGTAATGTAATTATAGGGATGGCATTTTCCTCGAAGGAAAATATTTGTAACCACTATTGTAAAGGAATGTGTGTTGTACTTTTGTAAGCCCACTATTGAAAGACCAGGTTGTACACACCACTTCCTATTTCCTCTTATCCTTGAGAAAGTTTTTCAGTGGATTTTTTAAGGGGATTACCCATGTCTAGTATGAGTCATGTCTACTTAGGTGTAGCAATGGATAGGTTGTGTGACAAGCATGTTTCTCTTTTGTTATCCTAGTATGTAAGGGTCCATTTCAGGTTGTGTACATTTATTATCTCCGGTCGATATTCTCGATTGTTAAGAGAATATTGGACAAATTTGTGGCAGCTCATGGACACCATGATGGGGAGGAGCATTGCTTTCCATCCATAGGTCGACAGATAGACATATGTGGTAAACAATATGGTGGTCCAGTTGCTTCAAGGATATTGCAGCTAGCATCCTAAGTCATGGGATAATCAATTACTGTATGTACATCCTATGTATAATCAAGTCATGTATTCTTTCACTCAGGATTCGCCAGTTGAGACTTGTCTTGGGTATTTACCTAAGATCCCCTTGGACTTGCTGTATGGGAAAGATGTCAGGGAGAGAGATCTACCCCACAAGTTCATTCAAAAGATTCAATAGGTCAACCAAGCAGTCAAGGAGCAGATAGAGGAATATGTCATCCTATATCGAAGACTGAGGACTTCATGTAGGAATGACATTACTTATATTCGAGTACGCCTAAAGGGTACACAACCCAGCAAGGCATGGAAGATCAAGAAGGAAAGAGTGAGGGAGAAATCTCCTCACTTACTTGTTGATTAATGAAAGATTTTGGTGGTCCAAAAAGCTCTCAGTGGGAAGGAGTGATCCAAAAAGGATTCAGAGAAGGCTAAGAACAACTCAGAGCTCACAGAGGCAACTTAGAATGCTCATAATGGCTCAAGCAGATAGATAAAGAGAAAAAATTCAAAAGTTCCCAAAAATCAGTTAAAATGGCATGATCATGAAGAGTGTGTCACAAGCTTTCTAACGATGCAAACATCTTGTCAAACGGAGTTACGTATTGAAATATATTCACGGTCAAAGTTGTGGTCAAACATGGCAAGTCAATAGGGGCCACATCATCATATGTACTACTGACATTAGCAACCGACATGGCAGGATGATGTCAACATGATGACTATTGACTTTAGCATGCCATGGCAGCACCAGAGACTGCCATGTGTCACCAGCCAATAGGCCTTTCGGGGCTCCATTTGGACCAGTAGAAAAGTGCCATGTCGCACCCCCAGGTGACGCCACCCAGAAGGTGCCACATGTCCTGTATGGAGTTGACGTAGAGGTGACATTAGTGTGACTGGGAAGCCAAGTGGGCCAATCCAAGGATTCCACGTGGCCCAATCATTGGGTGCCACGTGGCACCCCCAAAATGCCCAAGGAGGGTCCGTGACCAAAATTCAAAGAAAATATAAAAAAATGGACCCTTGACAAATCTAGGGAGGTCCCATCATATCTGACACATCCTCCATGTCTAGAAGTCGACCATCCAAATATAGTGGAGGTTGTAACTAATGACCCAAAAGGGGAGGCCTGCGGGTTTGACCCCGGGACCTCCGCCACATATAACGCCTTCACAATAACGCTGACAACCAACTTTCTCAATGGTTCTGTTGGTAAATCCGTCTGCCCAGTTGCTATTTAAGCCAGGTTTCCGCCTAACCGGAGAAAGGGGCGCGGATCGTACGTCTACAGGCATGATTTATGAGGCAAGGACTATCATTATTGCAGGTTTCAGAGGGAATGAAAACCGAGACATAATTCTTCTTGGGCCCGGGGTGCCAAAGTCAAATCAAGGCGTGGAGGCAGTCATTTTTGGGTAATTTGACACCACGAATTCAACGACGTTGTCTTTTTTTTTATCTAAGCATTATTTTTGCAGCTTGATTTTAGAATGAGGTATACTTAAGTATTTTTCCAAATTCTTTTGTCGAGTTAATGAAAGAGCCTACCCATTTGAGAGCAGGACCCAGAGACATAGTCCACCAGGGACGAAATCCATTATCAAGTTTTTGTGTTCAGATCTAATGCTCATGTCTCTTCATTTTTTAGTTTTCCCTTCTTTAATGGTGCACTTTAATTTATTCTCATTTAATGCAATTCTTTATAAGTCACGATGAAAAGATCCCAGATCAATTGTCAATTAAATTTACAGGTACCTTTTCTATTTAATTCAAGAAGAAAATTGTATCAATCTTCATATTATAACAATTCCCTTTTATTTTCCTCTAAATCCTATGAATCAACTTTCCAACGATTGTACTCTTGCCCCAATAGGATATCAGAGATGAAAGTTAGGGCTCCCTGAAAACCACTTTCATTCCCCTTAGCTGATACAAAAAATAAAAAATTGCAAAGGTGATTCCTTCAAACCAAGTTCCACGTGACCACGACTCAAAACCGCTGGCTTAATCACCCTTTAGCGCACCGCTCTGTGTTTTTCTACACAGAAGCTTGCGCGAACACCAAGTCCGAGGGTTGGTTTACTTCCATGCCCTTTTTACCTTAGCATGGGACCGACGTTGGGACCAAGTCCTTCAGACTTTGTACTTCAGTTGTTTTCCCTTGTCAACTTTTGTTTTCCCCCGGAGTTACGATTCGCCAAACCCATCAATCATTCCAGTAGAAAAAATGAATGATCGAGATTTAATCTCTTGTTGAATGGACGGTCCCACCCCTGTCTGGAGGCTTCAACGAGATCAACGATTGAGACTTAATCAGGCATTGAGATGAATGACTCTCAACCAATTCAAAAATTCAATGCTCTGGGATATTTTCATTCCCGAGTCTTCCACTTCCTCGGAGTGGTAATCCGTCAAAGTACTTCTCATCCATGGTTCAATAGGACGATCGAGACTTGATAAAGCGTTCAGATGGACGGTCCTCACACACTTAAAAAATTTGGCGCTCCGGGACATTCAGTTCCAGAGTCTCTCAATTCCCTAGTAGTGACAATTCACCGAAGCACTTACCCCGCTCCTCTTGCTTGATTCAACGATCGAGAGAGGTCCTGAAGGAAACTTAGATAGATGGTTTTCGTGCCTTCGCGAATTTGGTCTTTGAAACTTTGCAATGATAGAAACCTGGAAACCCCTGGAGTTACAAACTCCCAGAGATGACATGACATGTTGATGTCACCTAGGGTGATGTGGACCTGTGGCACATGTGCCACATGTCATTAAAAAATGAACATATCGAGGTCCAAAGGTACCAAATCTGAGTGACACATGTCCCCACAAGTCACCCCTACCACGTGGCATAATCCACATCATCAACCACATGGACGATCCATAATCATAGCTCTAGATCCGATGGTTTGCATGACCTCATGGCTTTACACTTCAAGAAATCGACACTTTGGGGCTCCGACACTGCGGGGTTTTGCTCTGCGACATACTTAGTATTCATCGGAGTGGAAAAGTTTTGAATCTGGAACTTCGCTACCCTTCAACCACTTCTAGATCTGATGGCCCACATCACACCCGAAGTCCTTCGCTCGATCTAAGGGGCTTTGGGCTGTAACACTTCAACAAAGTTTAAAACTCCCGAGGTCACATACTCCCGAAGTGGTCAATGCTAGCTGACCACAATCGATGACGGAGATCCCTCCATGCCTCCCATCAGATTGGACGACTGACAAGACTTTAGGACTCTGGCCTTTGACAATTCAGGCTTTGCCTGCCTACCAAGATCGCTGAAGCGACAAAGTTCGAATTTCTTCCTTTCCTTCTTAGCTTCAATCGATGACTGGCGATCGATCAACCAGATCTAACGGCTGAGACTTAATCTTACCCAAGCTCTTGTTTCACCTTCATCGAATGACCCCTGTTCACCTACCCTCCGATCCAACGATTCAAATCTCCCTTGATCCCACGGTGGTGATCGTTCTCGAATTCAAAAGGGATGGTCACGATCCCACAATCCCTTACAATGGAGCTCTAACATTCTAGATTTTGCACACACTCTACAACACCATTCCTCTTGGGTGTTACGATTTCAAGGTCATAATCGATCTCAACCATGAGACTCTGACCAACAGATCTGGTCCATACCATCATGGTGTTTCAACCTGTGGCTCTGATACCAATGTGTAACGTACCTAGCCACCCACGGGCTGGGGTGCTACTCTACTTAAACAGGCTGCAACACAACTAGCCACCAACATGTGAGGTACGCTGCGGTCCCAAGACTGAGTTCTCTGAACTTATCTCAGATTCAAAGGAATTCTCATTAATGTTAGAGGCATGAAAATCACATGCATAAGATAAGATCCATGCTACAACATAAAGAAGTAAACAACATGCCATGCACAAAAAATAACCAGCAGACAGGTACATTAAAATACATATCTCAAAGATAATTAAATACATAGTGGAATAACATTAAACAAAAAACACAGAGAGCACTTATCTTTCAAGTAAACATTTACCAACTGGCTACAGACCAAGGACGTTCCTCCCAACCACATACATTGTTGTTCATTTACTCTCAACAATAGGTCACCCCTGAGCCAGGGATATGAATCCACAAGGATGGGTCCTAGGCCAAATCTAAAAACACAAAACAATTATCTAACTATCTCTCAGGTTTCCCAACCTCACATCAAATCCAAATTTCCAGCTCTCTTTCCCCCTCAACCTGCACAACCCAAAGAAATGGACACCTTTCTCTGCCATGCAGTCCCTCAGGTTGTCCCATTTCTCTTCAGGGCTCTAGTGCTACTGAACAAGAAATATCCCTACTGGAAACTCCAAGGATTCTTAGCCATGGACGGTTCTATCAGAACTTCCATCAATCTCATCCACACAGGAATCCATTCCCTCCTGGAATGATCAGTAAATTATATTACAACCATTTAGCAATGGCTCTCCTCTTCTAGCCATTTGTTTCCATGCTCATCCCAAGAACACATGAAATAGCTAGAATGAGTGAGGAAAAAGGAAGGAGAAGAAGAATAGAAGAAGAACCAGGGAGAAGAAGACCCAAAACAACCCCCAAGGGATGTTTATATAATTACATGAAGACAAGAGCCACATGGCCTCCCTCCCAAGAAGCTCATGTAACCCCTTTTCTCCATAAAATCAATTATGGGTAAATAAATAATAAAAAAAAGACTTAGCCCCTCAAGCCCCCTCTCTCGTGGAATCATAGCCCCCTATCTCTTTTGTCCTTGTTTGTCTTGCAACCAACGGTGTATTTTATTAATGTACATGAAGTATTACATTTCCTAGGCACTCTGGCCCTTTTCAACTTTACTGACTCACCATCCTAAGTCACAATTACATAATACATTATAGTTCATAAGGGTTTAAACTGGGATGTCACAAGCCTCTTGCCACAAGCCCTCTTCTTAACATAGAGAACTTCATCTTTCAATTGTACCCAATTGATATTCCAATATGACACATGATCCATCTTTGGAGGTATTTCTCCACTTAGCAATATCAAATATTTTCCACAAGCAGATTATGAGAAACAAGGGGGCCATGGAGAATGTCGTTAAATTCCCCATTAACACGATGTTTCCACACCTTTTATACATTTTCCTTTACTTCAGAATGGAACCCACTCATTAAGAAATCTTGGTAAATTTCACGAGATGAGAAATTCATGCCTCTACAATGGCTCCCATCGACCTTTATTACTTGTCTCTTTGGGTTCCTCATCGATCATCATGACAACCTTGCCTCTAGTATAGTTTGTGGGACAAAAATCACATGATAACAAACCATAGCTCGAGAATGAGTAATAGAAAAGGCATTCTCCACCACATGTTCTACGGTACTGGTCAACAAAATGAAATAGCGATCTAGCTCTTTCAAGAAGGCGATGCAATAAGGTTTGTCAATGAGTACAAAGACAACGAAGGCAACAACCAATGTTGCAATAGTCTCTGTTGTGATTTCTGCCTCGAGAGTGGATTTCCTTGCACCTGCCATCATCAGGAACTACAAACTTCGTCCATCCAACGATGCTTTATGACTCAATGGGACATAGAACCTTTTATACAACACAATTAAAAGGCATCTATAACATGGGATACAAAACACGAGGGGAAGACATATTGAGAGAAGGGGAAGCAAGTCTTTGCAGTGAGGGTCTCGAACATGCAAACAATTTGCATTATACACACTGTGTATCTCCTGCCTCATATCACATTGTATCCTCTATTGATGGATACCATTGTCGCCTTTTTAGACTCTCAAATTTATGAATATGAGCATTCCGAAGAATAAACCCCATAGATCCCTTCTAACTTGACATCAATAAATAGATCCCTCTGGTTGATTTGCAAAGGAGGTGCCAAACTTTTCTTCTCGTCTCATTTGCCACAGAGAATTATGGGCTATGATTTGAGATATGTAGAAATGGCTTTGGGATCAATTCTATCCACGCCAATCCACCCAACAAATAACTTGTGGGGTAAATCACACCATTTTTCTATGTTAATAGAGCACTTCTATACGTCTCAGGTCTGGGCTGCACAACCTTAGAAACGAGGTTTGTCACCGGAGGGATTTACAACCCCATCAATACTTTCAATATCTAACAATAAAGATTCAATGAGAAGTACTACCCCCATCTTCCCTCTTCGACAGACACAACAAAAGTTCCTTCACAAAAATTGCATTGGGATTTCAAATTTCGACAGTACTAGATGAGTGTATGGAAATTCTAGCAATTGTAATCAAGTGAGTTGATGTAAAAAAGGAGTACAAAAATCTCCTTTACCTCTCAAAAAAACCAACAAACAAAATGTAGGAGAAAAACTCTCTTTGCTCTTACTCCTAAGCTCACGTAGGACTACATCCTCAAAACTCTTATATCCCTGGGCTCTCCAGTTAGGGAGTCACACCCAGACGACTTGCTTCGATACCATGTTGATTTTTAGATAAGGTGATATATAATCGATGCATTATTACAATGATGAGTGTTTCATATATATAGAACATATGGTGACCATCCATGAAAGGATGCATCCCTTGGATAATAAATAACTACTTATTTATTATATATATTTATACTAAACTGGCCTCCACAACAAACACAACTTTTCACTTTTTACTTTTCACACTATTAAGACTGACCATAGTTACAAAATTTAACACTCTCTCTTAACTAGGAAGGTATTCATAATCATCTGCAAGTTGGTTGTCATATGATCACTCCCTCTTAACTAGGAAGGTATTTATCATCATCTACAACATCAATAGCAACTTGCCATATGATCTGGGAGAATGTCTTCTCGATGTTTTCCAAACATCAACACTTACCATAGTATTATGTAATTGTGGATACTTCTCAAATATAATTGACTTGTTTTTTTTAAAACACAACCACAATCTCATCGAGTAGCTTCTTTGGTTGATGGATTTTCTTTGAAGACAGCCACAACTTTGGTCTCAATACCCTGCTTAGATTCCTTTTCAAGTATAAAAGTACTCTTGTGATTTACAACCGACTTCACCTACAATGCTTTGCATAAAATCCATCTACTTCATTGGTTCATCTAGGATAACCCCTACTCCTAGCAATTTGTTCTTTATATAAAAAAAATGACAATCCACTTGAAATCAGTACTGTGTGTCATAAGTATCAATCAAAATAGTGGGAATTCTCTACATACCCTAGATGGACTATACTGTCTTTTGATAATATTTGTTGCATATTATTCCAAGTTTGGCCTATGCATTCGTTGACTCAGACAAGCAAAAAAGACTCTTATAATGCGAGCCCCAAAATCTGTTAATTGGAATTTTGGGTAACTCCACCTTTTCAAGATCCTCCCATTGTATCAATATTAGTAGCACTAGAAAGGTGCCATACTCAATTTTTTTCCTCCATGTCCACATAATAATGTTTGATTTTTTTGGTCAAGTAGGTTACCCAACCCAGGGAAAACCCTTGTGCATATAATTCTACAACTTGGATCACAACCTTCAAGCATTCATTTTAAAGACATCTCTTTGGAATTTTCATCAACAACAACTAGGATACAACTACTACTAGGAAACAATTTATTATGGATATCTTTTATCCCCACTTTGTCTTCTTCCTTGGAACTTCACACAACCATATTCACCATTGTCAAATTCCTCCTCTGCATATTTTGTCACTAGTCTGGATTGAAATGCCTTAGAAACATATTGCCCTTCACTTGGAAGTTCAGTGATAACCTAGACATTTTCTTTGTAAATACAAAATCAACAATATAAACAAATATCATCATTATGAGTGCAAGAAAACAATAGGTGCATACACTTCTTAATTGTGGGGGAAGTCTCAAAGCATTGGACATCCACTAAAATCATCAAACCAAACTTGAACAATGGTATGAAGGGGTTCTTAATTTTAATCCTAACTGGACCATATTTAGGAAATAACACCTCTTGATAGGTCTTCAATGAAAACTAAAGAAAATTTGTGGGGATTCCAATATCATAGTCCACTAGTTGAACTTGTTCAATTTTTCTTTCCATGTGCTCACCTTTCTCATGGAAGACAATCCAAAAGTCAAATAGATATTCGAGGCATACAAGGTCCCTTGGTTCTAGGATTGAATAATTATTTCCATGTGTCTTATTCTTCTTCATACTATGCCATGTCCTATTGTCATAGCACCGTGGCCAACAATTGTAGTGCCTTGAAAAATAGTTGTGGCTCTTTGCATTCTTCTTATACTCTAGTACTATCTCAGTCTTAAGGATATTGTCACCATGTGACCGGTTTGACCTTGAATTCATGGAGCTTAGAAATATCCTTTCTCTATGTGAATTCATTATTAAACTTACCCTTTTGGTTCCAAATATGAAACTCTCTAGCTCGAAAGCCCCATTTAGGTAGTGATTTGTTGTACCACAATCAAGCTAATGTTCAAGTCACATACCATGATTCCACTTCTCTTGTCAAGTGAATGAGATCAGTTATGTGAGAAAACTATATTTTAACTTAATATGGCTTCTAGATTGATTTGATCAGGTATAGAATCCATCCAAGCCATCAATTTCTCTAAAATCCAACCCTTCACCCAGACAATTGACCTTAAACTTAGCAATGATTTGTGGATTTTGTAGTGCATGCATGATAAGGAAAACAAACTTACTCCATAGATTTACAAAATAAACATGTAACAAGATGGATACACCCCCCCCGTATATTTCTCATTAAATGAGTGAAAATACATACATCTTTCTCATTGATCTCATATTAGTTGCAAGAAGCAACAAACGATCGAAGCAATTTTTTCCCATTTATGAAGGTCCCCATTCTCAACAGAGCGACTCTCCCTTTTTGGTCCCTTAACTATATAGTGACTTAACATTCCATGGTGACCCAACTTCTCTTAGTGACAATACCCTCAAGTCCACTGCAAGGGGTGGCCTCTAGGTAGAGGGACTCATTGCATATCTTATTTCTGCAACCAACGTTTGCTCCATAGTTTTCTTTTATTCATATTAATAGATGTAAATCCTAAGAACAATTAAAAATATCACATAACTAAAAGACTAACTATTAATATTGAATACAACATTCTACTATATACATTAAGTTCCCCCACTCTCCCCCCTCCCTCGGGCCCCCAAATAGAGGGGGGGTTATGTAAACTTCAACACGAAGCAGGATTTAAGGCATACATTGTTCACCCATCCCTTCATAGATTTACCATTCGAACTTGACTACTTCTTTAGTGATATAGCCAATATGAAAATGTCCCAACCAATGCCTCCCTAGTTTTCCCATGCACTTCATAAACTTATTGTCATACAATAAGATTAAATATCCCTACACTAAGATCTTAGCCTTGATGTTATGGTCATTTTGTGCTTTATGTTTATGTTTTTCAACTAGTTGATGATAACTTGTGAGAAAACAATATTTTTCCATTTGCACTAGGTTGTTGAGTCTCTCTTGAAGCACAACATCTTTTGGCATCCATGTAGCAATAATAATTTTCAAACTAGGGACAACATATTCCACTACCGTGATTTCCTCCTTCCCATAAACTGACATAAATGGTGTATGCTTCATCAAGAATTTGCAGGTGGTACAATAATCCCAAAGAAATGAAAGAATCCATTCATCTCAATGGACTACATAGATATTTGTTTAATTATTTCAAGAATCTTATTAAATGCTTCAATGGTGCCAATACCCTGTGAAAGGTAAGGACTGATTTTGTGGCATTGAGTCATAAATTTCTAACCAATGCAACAATAACCTCATTGATAAAATTCTCTCCATAAGCATTGGTAATACTCTATGAACATCCAAACATTGTCACAATGTTATGAAAAATGAATCTACCAACAATTTGTGTAGTGCAGTCTCAAATCAAGGTAGCTTCTCTTTGCCACATCAAATAGTCAATCACAATAATGATGTATCACACCCCTAAGTGCCATGTAGGTGGATCAATGTGTCCAATAAAAACCACTTCCCAATAGTGAAAGGGTTCCCCAACCACAATGGGTTGTAGCAACATCTCATCTCCCACAAAACGCCATTCCACCCTTTGAAAAACATTTCATCTCTTAGCATCATTTGCAACATCCATAAATAGTGTAGATCACTAGTGCCAAGCACATAATATCTTCCATGTTGGATCTTTCTCATCATAGTGTCCTTCACTTAGAACAACATGTGCCTCCCACAAGATTGCATGACATTCTTGATCTAACACACATTTATGAAGGATACCATCAATGCCCAATTTATGTAAATGTTATGTGCTCAATTTATGTGATTTCTTACAATAATTCATTGAGTGAAAAACTAGATAACGTCGTTGTTTCTTATCATATTCTTCTCGTGCAGAACCACTGCTCAAGAACTTGATGAACTATGCAAAATAATTAGGAATGGCCTCTATACAGAGCAACTCTGCATCAGGGAGTACATTTGGTATCCCAAGATCTTCTCTTGATTATATCTACAATAAATGATCTGGTCCTATGTTTGTCTTTCACAATTTGACCACAAATTCAAAATCAAACTCTTGGAACAACAACAACCCTCTATGGATCCTAGCTTCCAAATAGCTTATTCACCATGTATTTTAATAAAGAATGATCAATAAATAACTTAAAATTCCTCGCTAGAAAATAGTGTCAAACTTATGTGATGCGTACACCATTTTCAAACTCCTGCATTTTGTAGTGGTGTAATTCTACTCTGCACATGACAATTTTCCACTAGAAAAATTACACAAGATTTTGTATTGCACCTTCTCTTTACTGAGCCAAAATACTTCCCAGGGCTATGCCTAATGCATCCACATGCATATGAAAGACTTTATCCCAATTCGAGAATACCAATATAGAGGTAGTGACCATCTTTCCCTTCAGGTGCCCAAAATATTTATTTTCTTAATTATGTTTAGATAAAAGGTACATCTTTCTACAACAATTCCTCTATATGCATGATGAGATTTGTGTAATTCTTAATAAACCATCAATAATAACCATTATGTCCAAGAATATATTGTAGCATTGGCACATTCTCTAGTGTCAACAAGTCCCGAATGATAGTTGTCTTTGTGGAATCCACCAACATACCCTCTTTGCAAACAATGTGCCCAAGCAACACTCCAAACAATGCATAGAAGATACACTTTTTGATATTGAGTGAAAGATGCATCTACCTACTCCTTTCAATCATTAGTCGTAATAAAGAAACATGGTCTTTTAATGAGTTATACATAGCGCAATCATCAAGATAAACTTCCAAGAACTTATGGATATAGTAGCAAAACACAACAAAAATAATGCGAGAGAGCATGCAAGTGCATTCTTCCAACTAAAAGGCATGATGTTGTAAGCCAATAAACCTATTATGTTGCAAAAAAAGTTTCTATATTATCTTCCTCTACGATCTAAACCTAATGATATCTAGAGAATCCATTTGTAAAAGGGTATAGCTCATTCTCTACAACTATTGCCAAGATTTTATCATTGGATGGAGTTGGAGAAGGATCATGAATTCATGATTCATTCAATCCATAAAAGTTGGCACATACATGGATTCCTTTGGTCTTCTTATTCTACATGACAACAAAGCTTATCCATTCAAATTATTCTACCAAGAAAATCAATCCAACACCCAATATTTTGTTGGTCTTCCTTTCCCTACTCCTATAGTGTGGATTCATATGATACCATGTTTTATTGATGGGTTTTGTTCCTAATTTCAACTACATTTTCATCTCATCGATCTCCCCAACTACACCCTTATCCTCAATAAACAGTTCCGACGATCCCGCAACTGAGCTAACATAAAGTAAAGCAAGTAGGCAGAGTCTAAATAGCAATAGTGAATTTTGGAAACATATCTTGGTATTATTTCAAAAGAGCCACAACCTCCGCAACATTAACCCCATCCCATAGTTTTTTATAACAACAATATTCAAGGCATCTTCTAAGCTAATATTAATCTAATGGGTCTTCATGGGTTCATGATAATATTTAGATTCAATCAGATCTCTAGTATCTTTGACTATGAGGTCTCTCTTAGATTCACTAAACTGTAGATAGTGTAGCTTATTGTCAATGTCCTATTTGTTGAAGTATTACACTCCAATATACCTCAATATTGGAAATCTAATGAAAATGTAATAAAATCACATTATATAAGTGACTTTAATATTACATAATCATTATGATAGACATTGAGTCTAATAAGTGTCATGGAGAAAAGGAAGTTAGGCCACCTAAGTAGTTCAACTACCTACAAACCATTAAAAAAATTGATACCAATTTATTCAATGACTTAAATGTAAGAAACATATATATTTTATGAGAGTCAATGTTTATGTTTCTTTCCTTTATTATGTACTAAAAATTTCAACATGGCACTAAACCTTGTGAGTGTGTAACTCTTGGAGTCCATAGTTGATGAGGAAGTTTGTGCATCTACAAAAAGGAGAGTCGACAAGTGTTTTTTTAGTTCAAACATTAAAGGGTTTTTATTATTTGTATTAAAGTTAAAAGAAAACTCAAGAAACAACCCCAAATCGAATCCATTTGATGGACTAGATGGAGAATCCTTGCGAGTATAAAGTACATTGGAGTTTTGAATACAATGATAAGAATGTAGTTTGATTACCTGAATAGAAGACAACCAATCATCATATCAGATAGGATAGAGTCAACAGTCATATCAAATTAACAAAGAGCTATCATCGAATTCGTGAGAACAATTTTTTGTCATGAAGAAAGTCACAAATAATGTGTATTATATGGTTTATCCAAAATGGAGCTATCATCGAATTCGTGAGAACAATTTTTTGTCATGAAGAAAGTCACAAATAATGTGTATTATATGGTTTATCCAACATGGCTCGAAAAAATTCATTTTCATTGGAATTTAGAGAAGAAAAAAATCTGCAAAGGGAATCATTCCAAGCCATTTTAGTATCTTTCAAGTTTTTGGGTTGCTTCAAAGATCCTCAAAACCTTTGGGAGCATGGAAGAACTATGTCCTTATAACTTTGACCTATGGAACTACAACATGAACCTAAATTTATACCAAAGTTTCAACTTGAAACTTTGTGGGAAGAGAGATATCATTGTTCGGAAGAGAGAAATCATTTGTTGTTAGGAAGAGAAAAACCATACCATGTCAAAATCGATGCTTGACCTTTGACAAGTCAATGCATAGGGGAGAGAACTACCATACTAGTAGAGGAATTTGATATTAAGAGAATATAACTCTTGTATAGTACTTGATATTGAAATTAAATCACTCAAGCATTCTTGGTTCATATTTGTATACCTAAGTTGTTAGGAGACACCCAAGGCCCCACACATAGAAAGCTTGTTTTTTCTTGTGACTCTGTGGTGCAATGTTACCAATATCAATTAGGCTAGGGGTAAATTTGTGATAGAGAGAAACTTGGTGACTTTTCAAAGGCATATACAGCTACAAAATTCCAAATGATGTCTTTCCCTAATGGAATGCCCTAGCAACAACAATGTTTTGAAAAAAATAAAGAAACTTGACAACTACAACAAATAATGAGGGAAGATATATGTCAATCAATCCACCAGAGGGTTTCGATAATCATGTAAAAATATCTATAGGTAATTTATTCTTATGCTTATTTCTAAGAAATTTGTTTGAGTGTATATTAACTTTTAGAAGTCCTACTCCTAGATAGAAGATAAAGTTTAGGGAGTTGTTTTTCTAGTCATTTTATTTACAATTCATAAATATGGTTTTAAAAAAGTTCCTTAATAGAGGAGAAATAGGTTGTTTTTTTTCAAAACTAAAAATATTTAGGCACTCAAGGGACAAATATAAATAATTCTTGATTTCTATAAGAAAAGGGTATATATATATATATATATATCATTATTTCCTAAACACAATTGTTTTTATTGTTGAAAATGGAAATTATTCAAGACAATGAAAAACATATTTACCCCAATGAAATATATGAGGCCATAGATGGAGATGACAATGACAAAAACTAATTATAAAAACACCATTCTAAGTGGTTTCATTTTCCAAGATACAGGAGACTTAAGTTTTAACTTAGAATGGATTTTTTCCAAGTAGTATGGGAATTCAGGAATTTTGGTAATTCAAGAGTTTGAGAATTCAAGGAATTTGGGAACTTGAGAATTTAGATAATTTGAGAGTTTGAGAATTCTTGGAATTTGGGAACTAGGGAATTCATCAAGAGTTTTAGGATTCAAGCAATTCAATAACCTATGAATTCAAATAATTTAAGAATTATACCCTTACGAGGGTGATGAGACAGCTTGAAGGAGTACCTATGTGATTCTAGGACTATGAAGGAGTGAAATTATTTAAGAAGAAGTTGTATTATATGTTTTTGTTATCAAAGTACCGTTATTGTAATGTTAAGAGGGGTGTTGAAATTACAAACTCACTATGATATCATTAAGTATAATAGGTGCCATTAAGAACAGACAATTAGGTCAGATAGGTAGTTCAACTACCTATGAACCAAATAAAAGAGAATCAATATCAATGTATTCATTGACTTCAATGTAATAAATGCATATATTTTATGTTAGTCCATTTTTATGCTCATTGTCTTTCTTATTTGCTCAAAAGTTGTTTCGTAAGTGGTAGGCCCATGGCCCATCCATCTCATCATTTGGGATGCTCTATGGAATTAAAATTGTAATTGGCTTTGCAATTACTCTCAAACTACATGTAAACTTCTTCAATCATTGTTCATTAATTGAAATGAGTGCTCTATTTTCATATTTGGTTTTAGGCTTCTTTTGCTCACTAGTAATGCCAAGACCAAGACTCACAAATGAGCAAGCCCAATTTTTTTGTACATTAAGTGAACCAAAACATTCTATGTGCTTGCCCAAAACAATTAATTATGTATATGTCCTCAAGCAATATGCAAGCAAGAAGCGATGCACATATTTCCACTTATCATCACCACCATTATAACAATGAAGGATATACTATATTTTCATATGCTTATGAAATGATAGCTATAGGTAGTGTCTATGTGCACAACTTTAAGGTGGAACGGAGGCAGGTGAATTAGTATACACCTAAATTTGAGAGAGTGAATGATTGTAGGTACGTGCCTCATGCATTGAATTCAAAGTGTGGGTATTCAAACACATAGCTTGAGGGAACTTGGATTGTGAATGTTTTGGTATAATGGGCTTGATTTAATCATGGGAATAATTGTATCTAGAAGCCAGTGAGTAACACAACCAACACTTATTGTTATTGTTAATTGGCTGATGGAACCCAACTTATGGTCCCATAAGTTCATAAGAGTGCTACAATGCATGAAATATAATTTATACTAGTGACCAAGCCAACATGATCTTTTGATTATTGAATGAACAAATCAAATGGAAAATTGTATATGGGGTCTCATAGTAAAAATAAAATAAAAACACACCATAAAAACAAAATTTACTCTGGAAATCCAAATGGGAAAACCAACAAAGATGGATTTTATTTATGATCAATCACTATTACAATTAGGAGCTATGTAACACTCCTAATCAAATATTTTGTTTATCTTTCTCACAAATGATATTTTGTAGATTTCTTTGGCTCCTCGTGGACGAGATCAAACTCCTCTTCATACTCTGATCTTTGAGCATATTTCATTCCAAGTCCTCATTCCTCTGCCATTGTGTCCTTCTTCACAAGCTTCTACTTTTTTCCATCTCTCTTTGCTTTTGTTCGCATCAAGCAAGATTTTTTTATTAAATAGTTGCTTGCAATGCCAACCATCAAATGATTCATCTCATATTATTATGGTCATTGGACTTTGCTCTTCAAAGTGACCATTGACTTCAAACTTCGCTAAAAAAAATTCCTCTATAAATTTTGGAGGAGTTATTTCAATACATTTTGGATCACACCTCCCCACTCACAGGTTTTTGGTCCCCAAAACATTTAACTCAAGTCTCTATATTCTTCTTCTACAACCATGCTTGCCTCCATTGTTTCCACATGATAGCAATGTTTCATTAGTCATTGTAGAGTTTTAAAGAACCCCTCCAAGTTACCTCTTTGCATTAATATCTAATGTATCTCTAATAAGGGATGACTCCAATTCAATATTGAATATAAGAGTTATATATTAGTTTCCCTTTATGTTGGAATAATGTTACTATTATTATGCACCAAACACCCAAATAGCATAAAAATAGAAAGAGAAGTAACTCCACACCTTGAGAATGGGATAGAAAAATGAATGAGAAGCCTCTTCGAGGGGGCAACCTTGTTTTATAATATAAGATGAGATGATCTCTAAAACTAGGTATCCTTGGTATACATAGGATACGAAGGGTACAATTACAATTAACGGGTCTAGTCGACCATAAAAGGGCCTAGATAACCAATAAGAACAACACTAATATAATAATAGAAATTTAATAACTCAATATCTAGGGCTTATCAACTATCCATTTTGTTGGTGGAGATGAATTCTTCTAATGTTATAGGTCCCTATATAGTTTCAACTCCTTTGGATGAAAATGTAGGAAGCTCTTACTTCCTGTTAACTTGGAATATCCAATCTTTTATCTTAATTGTGCGGTTCCTGGGATGAATTTCTAAATGAAGCCCCCAACACTTGGATTCCTAATATCCAATTAACGTCCAATGTTGGAAAAAGTTCTTGTTATCGCATGGGTTGCTTGACATTATATTTTTGTTCATGTTCTTCTGAACTTGCTATTGTCTTGTGGAAGCTTTATTTCCGTTCTTTCCCAAGAAATATCTGGGCTTATGGAACATTGCTTACATCTTCCAACAAGAATCCTAATATGTTCTTTATCTTATATAAGGAGAATGCACCATAGTGCCAACATTCATCAACCTTATGGCCTTTATTCTTACAACAAAAACAAACAAGTGATGCTCTTTCATACTTCTTTAGTTTGTTCTTGTGCATGTTGGCTCGTTTTCTTGGTCCTATAAGCATTGGTGCAATTTTGAATGATGAAAACATCCCTTGGATACCTCCATTCAAGATACTATAAGCATGTTGGAGTAATGGTCTATTACCCACTCCTTTTTTTTCTACCCTTTCTTTAAACAAAACAATTGTTTCTTTGGTCCCTCTTTCTTTGACAAAGGTTATCTTGGTGGTCTTAGATTGAGTCCAAACCTTTAAGATATGAGTTGCGTTCATTCACTTCCTCTTGTCCATATAAACTTGAGCCTTCATGATTGACCATATGTTCATCCACTAATCCAGGTGGATATTGGTGGCCACCCACCTATTCCAACTGGCTCCTCTTGTCAGTTTTTAGTTCAACACATTCTTCTATACTTCTTTGTAATTGTGGGTTCTACACTTCTGAGCCTCTCTAAATCCCTACAAATATTCCAGGTGGAGACTGATGGCTGCCCACCTGGTCCAACTAGCTTATTTTGGAAGTTTTCATGTCAACACATCTCTCTGTACTTCCAGGGCCGTTTTGGGGCCCTAAATTTTTTTTTTTTTTTTGTGTGTGCCATAGTCAAAATATAGATGGAGTTATATTTTGATGACATAATGTGTAGTTCTCTAAAATACCTTTCCAATGGGCTATCACATGCCTAAAATGGAGATCATATGCAAAAGTTACAACCCTGAGAAGTTAATGTACTAACTTACCCAAACAGGGCCCACATGACTTTTGGCGTTTCATCTCCTAGGGTTAGGTTTTTGGATGTCTAGGGTTTTGGCATTCATGTTTATCATAAAAATGCCTTCAGATCCTCACTATAATAATCTTCTTGTGAATGAGTGTAGTCATCACATCTCTTCTCGGAGATAAAGCTTTCACCATTCTAGCGAGTCTTACACTTTGTATTTTTACAGTCTCTTTACAATTATTTCATTAATATAAATCAAGTATTGTTGTATTTCTACGCTTCTGGCAATTTTTATGAGTATTTCATTGTAATTTCTCTACTTTTATTTCATTTCAAAAATAATCCAGATCATCCACAAATGGGGTTTACAATCCATTGGCTTTTCTTGCCTAGCCTTTGTCCATCATAGCCCATTTGTCTCATTAGCTTGGAACCTATGCCTCTAGTATTCTTTTTAAAAATTACCAAAGGGATCTTCTAAAACAAATATGAGAAAGGTCCTTGGAGGGTGAGCTTACTGTGCTTGTCTCAGTCATGGTGTTGGATTTTATAATAGAAATGGAAGGTTCTTGCACTTCTTTTTTCTCTTGGATAACTACATGTAGCTTGGCCAATGGCTCCTCCTTCACTCCCAATTCTTGGTATAGCTAAGTCATTGTCTAAGTGAGCCTGGATCATTACCAATAATCCAACTAAATTACTTTCTCTCCCAATTGTTGTGAGAAATATTACCCCCTGGACAGGTAAATCCCCCCCTAGTCGGCTTTTCTTCGACTAAGACAGAATAAAGCAAGTGGACACTAAAATCCCTTGTTCCTGTCTGTTCACATATGAAAATGAGAAGAGGGAAAATGAAATAAGAGTGCACCTTTTTCAAAGGTTTTCCTTGTTGCTCCTTGTTGCTCCAACATTGGATCCAGTCCTAGCTCGAACACGATCTCCCTGCACTTAGACAAAATGATCTTCCTATTCTACTACTTGCACAAAGTTAGATGAAAGCAAATATAACTAATATGAAACAAGCATAAACATTCATGTGTAAAGTAAATGACATAGAAGTATGGGAATATGACAATCTTATATTTATGAGAAACAATGGACAATACTTACAATCAAGTTGATGTTGAGAAATCTTCCTCCAATTGTCCTTCTATCCATACCCTTACTTTATGCCTTAAAAAAGAATTAGAGGTTTGGTATGCTTTAGACTTTAACTCTATCAGCAACAAGCTCTCATTCCAAAACTAGTCTTTAACCTTGAGAGGCCTTGTTTATATAGAAGCTTGGGAGGTTTAACCAACTTAGGATATTAAGAGAAGGTTGAGATATTTCCTCCATAAGTTAGGATTGATTACCTCGAAAGGAGAGACTCGATATTATGAGTCATATCTCAATTATAACCACCCTGAAGTATCTCAGGATTGACCCACATAAAAAGGTGGGATTGGTTAAAACCACCCTAACAAGATTGACTCTCCCTCCAAGCATGAAAGGGAATGTCAATGATGCTCATAGATAGTGGGATAGGGAGTGTCAATGCATATAATGCATGGGTAGGGGGGTAGTGTTCAAACAAGGCTTGAAAACTCAAGGTAAAAGTTAGTTTTTGGACCTTTTCATGATGAATTTTCCTCTTCCAAGTCACCTAGGGATTATGAAAAATGTATTTGCATGGTTTCGAGGTTGTGACACTTAGAAAATTACCATATTTAGGTTACAAAACTTAGTAAAATGAGCCATTACAGTTGCAACACTTACTAAGTTGAGATATTGTAATTATGACACTTAGAAAAGTGAGATGCGACACCTAGCATGGTGTGACAAAATAAGTTGTAACAAATTCCCCCCTAAAGTGTGAGGTCAAAAGAGAAACTGATGGCCAAAACACTTTACAAAATTATTTGTGCCAAGGGGTGTTGGAATAGGAGAGATGGATGGAAGCTACAAACAAACATCAAACAACATTTATATGAATCATCCCGAGGTAGGCATACACATGCTCAGTACAAAAAGACTTAACACATGTCCACCGTCCAATACACTGTGGATCCATGAAAGCATTGACTAAGGATATGGCCACCAAACATTCAATGTAGATCCATACCTCCATGTCTTGATCAGGTTGTAGCCATGAGATTTTACACAGTGGAGATACAATATGACAACAACATAGCCACAAACCAATACAAAGTGGATCTATGTGATAGTGTACATCAGTAAGATTTATTTCTGTCACAGCTTGGGTGGGAACATAACACTAGTAGGTGCCAAAAAGGTTCCCAGGGTCTTCATATCGATCCCAAACCAGTACGATCCCAACCATGTGAATACATGTGATGATGTCAAACGTGGTAGAAACCACTTGATTATAGGTCATTAATGTATACCGTTAACAAGTGCGATCGAAATCACCAATGATGTCAATGACTCCCAAGGTACCATAGTACAATATGATGAATGTGAATCAATGAGATGTAGTCAAACATTCAGCGGAATCTTCCGATTAGGGGTCAATGATGTAAACCGACTCTCAAAAGTGAGGAAACCTGCCACTTAGGCATGAAGGCTTCAAGGAACTAATTGGTTTCTAGGTCTGACTCTTGGATAATGTGTTGAAGTTGATAGGAACAAACTCATCGAACGAGGGCCATGATGTATCCCCCATCATCGAAAAAAAATTGATTAGGATAGTGATGATAGAGAAAGTGTGGATAGACTGACAAGGGTATGGAAATGGATAATACTGGAGGAAAGAAAATGCTCGATATAACTCACCTTCGGTAAGTTCCTCTTCACATGCTTAACAAACCTGAGGAAGTAAGGGTTCGATCCCAGATGGGTTCTTCAATGGATAATTTTGTGATTCCAAAGAAGGTAAACTCAATGGTTTTTCATGTTTAGGGAGTTTGAAAATAACTTAAAGGAAACTCCAAAGTTGACTTTTTCATAAATTTAGTCTCCCAAGCCCGAAAAAGTATAAAATGATACGAGAGAGAACTCTTCTTACCGAAAGGGGATAGATTATTCCTTTTTCGTAATTAGTCTTATGAGTCCGAAAAAGGGGTAAACTACCACTCGAAAGACACCCTTTCAAATCCTTTAATGAGTGTGAAAGGAGACAAGCTCGCTCTACAATCTTTTCATGTTTAGAGAGTTTGAAAAGAGATTAAAGGAAACTCCAAAGAGTTCCTTTTTCATATAGCTTTTACGAGTCCGAAAAAGTGATAAAAGTATACTTGGTAACCTATTCTCATGTATTTACGAGCACAAGAAAAAACAAAGACTAAGCTCAATATTGGTTTCATTTTTACACAATCTTGAAACCAAAAATAAACTACGCTAGGATCGAAAGTTATAATCATGGTACCTGGAGATTGGTACTTTTCCCAACATGATATCTAGAGGTTGGTACTTTGCCCCCAAAATTATTGGAAAAATTTGGTGGCTTAATTCCATCATGATGGCTAGAGGTTGGAAAATTTCCCCCAAGCTTAGTTTCATTTGTCCTCTCTTCTTCGACACTCGAATTGACTCCCGCCTACTAGTAGATATAGGTTCACCAAAGAGGGAGGAAGAAAGAGGGTCGACTGACATGGATGAATGGAATAAAGGCTTAGGTACAATATTTAAATAAGAGGATATGGATTGAATCACTTAAAATACATCCTTTGCTGGGATGAGTGGCATGGTGTCACCAAGTGATTGCAATTTAGAGAGACTAAGAACTAACCAAGGATTAAATGATTCAAGGGATCAATATTCCGTAGTTGAAATCATATTTAATATGGAAACCTTTTTTGTAGGATCAAGGGGAGGTAAAGGAAAAGTTTCCATGAGAGAATAATCCTTAAGAAGACCCATGCCTACACTTTCGTAATGAAGTTTGGAATCTCCCATGAATGGGACACTATTAGTGGTGTTGTTATGGACATCTAGCGTGCAGTAGTCAAGTTGATCAATCACCACAATTTTCCCTTGATCAGGAAATTATATCATGTGAAAATTCGAGGATGAAATGATAATCATTGCATAGAACCAACTACAACCAAGCAATAGATTATAATCTAGGGGTGCATCGACCACTTCGACATCAACATAAACAATTTCCCTCCCCAACTCCACGACTAGAGATTTCAAGATTCCAAAAGGTTTGAAACCACATCCATCAAACACCTTAAGTGTGGTAGAAAACTAGTTGAGATTAGGAGAACCAATATCCCTCTAGCAAGATAAAGACATAACACAAGTAGAGGCTACTTCGTCTAAAATAGTACGGAAAATAGTTTTCCCAAGAACGACATTGTTGATTTGAAACACAAGTTGGTGGGAAAGCCTCGTTTTATAGTTTTCCAGGTTAAACATGATAATGTTAGATGATTCAAGGTCTACAACTCCAATAGATTCCAAGAGGGTTCTACACTGACTAGGAAAGTTTTGAAGAACCTTGATCATCGACATTGCATAAGGTGCTTGTGCCAGATCTTCAATGATGTTGTAGTTCTGGGCATAACAGGTGTTCAAGTTGAAAATCAAATGTCGAATCGTGTTCTTGGGTGGACAAAATACAAAGTCAAACACCATCTTGTCTATCTGGATAGGTCAAGAAGTGGAAGGTGTATCTGTAGCACTTTTGTTGGTAGTTTTTCCTGGAGAGGTGCTATATGTCCTAGACCTAGTTATCAAATTTACTGTCTCACCACACATAAGTACAATAGCGCTTGTGGAAGCATCCAAAGGATGACTTACATTCTCCCCTTGTGGAGGGGCTTGATTTTTTGCAACCATTTGTTGCTGTTGAGAGGTACCTTTAAAAAAATTAGTAACTTCCTCGCGATGAGGAAAATCCTTCATATAATGGTCCTCTGCACAAATGAAACAGGGAGACTTCAACTTTCTTTTCTCAACAGTCTCGTAGGGTTTATTCTCATGTCGTGGATATTTTTTTGATTTACTCTTATTTTTATTCTTTCCTCCAGGTTGCGGAGATGAGGTGGATTGAACTGTATTCACTTCGAAGGATTGATCATGAGAAGGAGTAGAGGTAGGATGTGTAGTAGTCTACTGAGTCAATGTGGTATCAGATTATGTTCTCAAAGAACCTATTACACCATCGGAATGAGCATTCAAAGGTGGTTTCGATGGATCATTTGACGGATGAGGAGCATTAGGGATAAGATTGTAAAGGGTGTCGGATTGGGAATAAACCAAATCCAAATATTGAGCACGAATAATAGCCTTCCCTTTATCGACAACACCTCCCATTGCAACATCTCTAGAAATGGGTGGTAAAACGAACTTTGTGAACCATTCTGCCAATAATTGGTATAGAATGGAAACTTTAATTAACCATCTCTGCCGCCTCCACTCATGAATATGATCGAAAATGTGAGTAGATGTGGATTGTTGAAGGGAGGTCAAAAGATCTGTACCGGTTTCATATCTAATCGGTAGTTGAAAATGGGTTAAGAAGGCCATTACAAGTGAATTACATTCACTGAAGAAACCTCGTGGTAATTCAATATACCACTTAATTGTTCAGCTTGTAAAAGTTCACCGGAAAAGACACAACCAAATAAAATTATCCATTAGTGAGTTCAGTGAACACCAAATATGGAATTTCATAACATGGTTATTGGGGTCTTCCCTAGGTTTTCCGTCAAACTTAGGAATATCAGATGGTAACTTGGCAGGAATTACTGGCTAGAATGGAGAATGTAGTATGGGATCATTCGTCAATATCGACAGGTTAGGGAGGTCCAAAGTGGCCAAGAAAGGTAACTGTTGACTGCCTTGTGGGTATTGGTAATATCGATGAGGCATAAAAATACCAGTAGGACCATAAGTCAGTTTTAAAGTTACATTATATCCTGGAGGTCCTCTTGTAAGTTGTTGTTGAGGAATCTAGGAAGTAAGAGTGAGATTCATTGGTTTAGAAGTTTGGGAAGCAAAAATGGGGTTCACTGGTTGATTAGGTATACTTATTTGTAAAGGAATATTTGTTTGAATCGGTTGACCCTAGGTAGGGTTAAAAACACTTGTAAATGGTTGTCCAGAATAAAGTCCCGAGGGAGTAGGAATAGAGGGTCCTGCTTGAGTTGTTTCCCCCCATGAGGAACCTTCCAGAGCAGTTTCCTCCAAGAGTTGTTGTTGGATTCCAAAAAGAGGGTTCCAAGGTTGTCTTGTAACTTTCCCTCCAGTCATAGGCTGGGTTACAATTGGGATTAATCTACCAACGAAGGGTTTCCGCCCAACTAGGGTTTATCCTGTTAAATTATGAGCTTGGTTTCTTATGCGGATTAATTCTTTTATTTTTTCAACACTTTGATTCCAGCTTAATACACTTCAACAATACCAAATCATAACTGAATAACAATAACTATGTAGATAAGTAAGCATGTACATACACAACACATATACCCTGGGGAAACCCTGTACAGGGAGAAAAACCCCAGCAAACAATATTCCCTTATTACGTTAATAATGTAAGATCACTTACAAATATCCACCATGAATGTTCTGCTCTTAAGGAGCTTGCCAAGATGTTTCTAACCCGACAAAGACCTAAGAGACCTTTATGAAATACACCTCTAATATGTTGCCTCTATTGTTGATATACAACATTGATATGCTACCTCTTTATCACTAATATGCTCCTCTATTGCTTCTCCCTTAACCTACATATCAAAATTGTATTGAAGAGAGGGGTCGGCCTCTGCTTATATAGGCTGAAGAGGAGAAGAGGAGAGACTCGAAATAGTAACATGTTTGCATGAGTTAATCATAACTTAGCTTCATACTTTAGTTCGAACTTAGAACTAGACTTGAGACTGGTATGCTTTAGTTTGAAAATAGAACTTGACTTGAGACCTCAGTTACAACTCAACATTACACTTTAGTTCGAAAATAGAACTAGACTTGACACTGGTATGCTTTAGTTCGGAAATAGAACTAGACTTGACTGTTTCACTAGATTGTCTATGCTCATAGAGGTTGTGCATTTCCCCTGACTTTTTCATTAGACTCACATAGCATCTCGTTCATCTTGAATTTTGGTTTGACTCACAGAGGTTGTACATTCCCCCTTGCTTTTGTCAATACCTTACAAGACTGGTTGATTCTCCAAATCTCCCTGGCTAGCCTCAAGGTGGCCCATATGGCCTCTCATTGGAGAATGACTGTCGATGCTGCCAAATTTAACACTCCCTCTGAGCGAGGGATTCATTCTTAGCCACACCAATATTTCCTCTCAGCTGCACAAACTGTCTTGAAGTTAGAGGCTTGGTTAGGATATCAACTACCTGCTCGCTCGTGGATATGTACTATAACTTTACAGTTTTTCTCTGGACCAAGTCTCGGATGTAGTGGTACCTCATGTCAATATGTTTTGACCTGTCATGAAATACCGAGTTCTCTGTCGATTTTATGCAACTTTGATTATCATAGTGAACCATCATTGTCTTGAGCTTGTCGCCAAACAACCCAGAAACCAATTTTTTGAGCCATAATGCTTCCTTGCTAGCATCACTTGTTGCAATGTACTCAACCTATGTTGTACTCTGTGCAATGGATCCCTGCTTCCAACTTGACCAAGAGATCATAGCTGATCCTAAACTAAAGCAACATCCAAAAGTACTCTTCCAATCCACTGGGCTTCCTGCCCAGTCAACATCTTCATACCCATGAAAAAATAAACCACCACTGGATGTATATCTCAAACCATAAGTAGTGGTCCCTCTAAGATATCTCAAGATGTGATTTTCTGCCACCCAGTGTCTCTGTCTCGGTTTAGTCACGACCTGAATCATTGCAATCACTGCATAGCATATATTTGGCCTAGTGTGGATCATGTACATCAATGATCCTATCAACTGCCTATACATGGTGGGATCCACCAAATATGAACCTATATCAGAATCATGCAGCTTCCTCAGGTTGGTAATCATCGGAGTAGACATGGATTTCCAATCCATCATACCAAACCTCTTTAGTACATCCACTGTGTATTTTCCTTGTGCCAGAAATATCTCGCCCTGTCTTTGCCATACCTCTAATCCTAGGAAGTAATGCATCAAGACTAAGTCTTTCATCTTGAATTCTGAGGTTAGCTCCCTCTTACACCAAGCTATTATCCCTTTATCTCCGCTTAGAAAGAGATCATCAACATACAATATTAGTATAACATGTTCGTTACCTCTTACCTTGAAGTACAAATTTGCATCAACATCACTTTTCTGAAATCCCAGGCTTTTAAGAAAGCCATCAATCATGTCATACCAAACTCTGGGAGCTTGCTTAAGACCATACAAGGCATTCCTTAGCTTGCATACATGAGTGCCTTTGTTATGCAGTACAAAACCATCGGTTTGTTCCACAAAGACCTCCTGTTCAATCTTTCCATTCAAGAATGTTGTTTTTACATCCATATGATGTAGCTTCCAACCAAGAATGAGAGCGAAAGAAATAATAGTTTGAATGGAGGTATACCTGGCTACAGAGGCAAAAGTATCTTCATAGTCGATTCCTTCTTTCTAAGTGGAGCCTCTGGCTACAAATATTTATTTGAAATTTTGCACACTTCCATTAGCTGCATGTTTGATCTTATAGATCCAATTGGAAGAAACCACTGATTTGTCTTTTGGCCTCGACACAATGTACCAAACATTGTTCTTTATAATAGACCTGTATTCCTCAAGCATGACATCCTTCCATACTTGTAATTTATTTGCTTCTTCAAATGAAGAAGGTTCGGCATCACTAATGCTTCTCATCAATGCAACATAGCCTCCAAACCTATGAGGCCTCTTCATTTCCCTGAAAGATCCTTTGGGAGAAGCTATCCTTTCTACTTCTTGCACTATTTCTTTAAGCCACCCTGGCTTCCTTTTGGCTAGAGGTTCTTCAAGATTTCTTTCTAACACTTCAGTAGGTTCTAGGGGCTCATTACTTGGCCCTTCACAAGGTTCCTTCCTCCGATCATCTGACTCTTCATTTTTAGAAGAGGGTGAAGCTGGCTGAACTACTTCTGATTCCTGTTAAAGCTCTCTGGATTTCTTAAATGCGGCTTCCTCATGGAAAGTCACATCTCTGCTGACCTCTATTTGCCTTTGACCTACTACATAAATCATGTAAGCCTTGGAGTTCTCATTGTACCCCACAAAAACCCTTTTCTTGATTGAGGGTTCCATATTTGTCCTCTTTTCCTTAGGGACATGAATATACACAGGACACCCAAATTTCCTTAGATGCCCTACTTTAGGTTTGATCCCTAAGAAGACCTCTTCATGAGTCTTTTCCTCCAAGATAACATGTGGACACCTGTTCTGAATATACACGACAGTGGAGGTAGCTTCTGCCACAAGGAATTTGGTAGATCCTGGTCAAACATCATTGCTTTCGCTGGCTCACCAATTGTCCTGTTTTTCCTCTTAGCAACTCCATTTTGCTGAGGGTTATATGACACGGTCAACTGTCTCTTGATTCTTGTTGACTTGCATAAATCCTCAAACTGAAGAGATTCAAACTCTCCTCCATTGTTTGTTCTAAGGATTCTGATGTGTTTCCCTGTCTGCTTTTCAATAAAGGCTTTATACTCTTTGAGTTTATCAAATGTGTCACTTTTAGCTTTAAGAAAATATATCCAACATTTTCTTGAGTAATCATCAATAAAAATGACATAATACAAACAACCACTGAGTGAGGGAGATGACACGAGACCACATACATCAGAATGAACCAGATCTAAGATTCCATGAGCTCTATTTTCACTACTAGGAAATGTTTTCTTTATATTTTTACCTAGCATGCATCCCTTACAAATTTCTTTTTTACTAAGATAAATAGAGGGCATGCCACATACCATGTTCTGTAGATCTAGAAGATCTTTGTAATGAAGATGTTGAAGTATTCTGTGCCACAACTCGCTGGAGCTAGTCGCATCATGAGCCAATGCCTAAACTGACTATCCTGACATGACGTGCAATCCTCCATTGTGAGTTCCAATGGGTTTTGTTGTACTTAAGTGGCTACCTTTAGCCCAAAATAGTGCCTTCCTATCCTTGAAGATCACCCAATATCCCTTGTCCTCAAGGGTTGCAACTGATAGTAGATTTTTCTTGAGCCCTGGAACATATAATACTTCATCAATATGAAGTCTAGCCCCAGATTCCAATCTAAAGGAGATAGAGCCTACTCCCTCTATCTTGTAACATTTTTCATCCCCAAGGTCAACATGCTCTGCAAAATATTTTGTCTCGAAATATGAGAGGATCTCCTTGTACCCTGTCATGTGCTTTGATGCACCACTGTCTACTAACCAAGTTTTCGACCCCGTGAAAACTGAAATGGATAAGGTATAAACCAAGTAATATTCTTTTCTATTTTCTTTCTCATTAGAAGGACTTTTCTGATTTCTTTTGGATTCATCATCCTCAACAGTTGAGGCATGATGTTTCCCTTTCCTTGGATATTTCTTTCTAAACCAACATTCTTTAGCAAAATGACCCAACTTATTACACCTAAAGCATTTAATTTTAGATGTATCAATATTCTTACCTTTGAATGTACCTTTGGTGTTTGGATTCCTCTGAGAGCCTTTATGGAAAGTACCTTTCTTCTTTCCCTTGAACCTTGATGCTAAAGCTAAGTGCTCTTCTTTCATTGGATCGCTCCTGGTAGCTGTGTGACTCTCCTCCTGGACGCAATCATGCCATAACCTCTCAAACATGGGCTGAATCTCTATCCCACTTACATTGTATAAGAAGGTCTCCCATGAAGAAGGAATACCATAAAAAATGGCCTGCACTAAATCATCATCGTCCACTGTCACCCCTATGACAAAAAGATAATCTCTGAACTAGGCTATCCTGGAACAGAAAGATGCCATTGATTCACCTTTCTCCATATTCAAATACTTAAGCTTGTGATTAAGTGTCCTCTTCTAACTTGGATCCTGTTTCTCATACAGATTCACCAAGGTATCCATACAGTCCATGGCAGTGATTAATGAAGTCATTGCAGGCATTATACTATCTTTGACTGAGTCAAATATGATTCGCTTGGCCTTTTATTGACTCTTCCTGAAGGCCGCTCTTCCTGCATTATTCAAGGGTTCCTCCACTACTGTGGTCACATACTACACAAGATCATATTAATGCAAGATATTTGTTATCCAGAGCTTCCACACATTGAAGTTGGTAGATCCTTCGAGCCTATCCTCGGCCCTTACTGAAATGGAGGATGCCATTGACTTACACTGGAAACTTAATCAAGCTAGCTTGTATCTGCGTGTACCTACTGCTGCACTTCAACACGTTTAACACACCCTAAGCTCTGATACCATGTTAAATTATGAGCTTGATTTCTTATGCGGATTAATTCTTTTATTTTTTCAACACTTTGATCCTAGCTTAATACACTTCAACAATACCAAATCATAACCGAATAGCATTAACTATGTAGATAAGTAAGCATGCACATCAACAACACATATACCCTGGGGAAACCCTATACAGGGAGAAAAACCCCAGCAAAAGATATTCCTTTATTGCATTAATAATGTAAGATCACTTACATTATTAGATATCCACCATGAATGTTCTACTCTTAAAGAGCTTGCCAAGATGACTCTGACCTGACAAAGACCTAAGAGACCTTGCTAAAATACACCTCTGATATGCTGCCTCTATTGATATAAAACAATGATATGCTACTTTGGTATGCTTCCTTGATCCAGGTGGATATCGGTGGCCACCCACCTTTTCCGACTGGCTCAAAACAGTTTTCTGGCAATTTTGGCAATTTACTATTTTTAGCAGGTTTTAACTTCCTGGGCCATTTTGAGGGCCTAGATGAAGGTTTTTTGAGATAGAGGTTCTCAATGATAGCCAAAGGAATAATTGAGCCCCCAAAATGAATCTCCTCGACGATACCTTTCCAACGAGCTATCACACGCCTAAAATGGAGATCGTAT
>ML819001.1:0-18401 GCA_009831015.1 Picea engelmannii | reverse complement strand
TATTGTAAAAAGGCCTCTAGAGCCTCATTGTAATCATCTTCTCACGGATGCGAGTAGCAGCCACATCTCTTCTCAGAGATAAGCTACCAACGCCTTAGCTAGTTTATTTACATTCTGTCTGTAAGCATATTTCAGTCATTTGTATTAATGAAATGAAGTCTTATTTCCGCTGCATCTCTGCGTTTATGTGTATTTCTGTATTTCATTGTGTTCCTACATAAATCCGGATCATTCCTCTTTATCACTGATATGCTCCTCTATTGCTTCTCCCTTAACCTGCATATCAAAACTGTATTGAAGAGAGGGGTCAACCTCTGCTTATATAGGCTGAAGAGGAGAAGAAGAGAGACTCGAAATAGTAACCTGTTTGCATGAGTGAATCATAACTCATCTTCATACTTTAGTTTGAACTTAGAACTAGACTTGAGACTGGTATGCTTTAGTTCGAAAATAGAACTAGACTTGATACATCAGTTACAACTCAACATTACACTTTAGTTCGAAAATAGAACTAGACTTGAGATTGGTATGATTTAGTTCGAAAATAGAACTAGACTTGAGACCTCAGTTACAACTCAACATTACACTTTAGTTCGAAAATAGAACTAGACTTGAGACTTCAGTTACAACTCAACATTACACTTTAGTTCAAAAATAGAACTAGACTTGAGACTTCAGTTACAACTCAACATTACACTTTAGTTCAAAAATAGAACTAGACTCGAGACTTCAGTTACAACTCAACATTACACTTTAGTTCAAAAATAGAACTAGACTTAAGACTTCAATTACAAATCAACTCTTTACAAGGAAATTCGAAATTCTCTTCATGGTGGATAATGTTACACGTGCCAACACGCTAGATCAATACATTTATATCATTTGCAATATTAGGAATATCATTTGTTTATAGCTCATAGCAATTTTATATTCAACCTTACTTTTTCTAGATTGCTTAACTTTTTCTCATGGCTCACAAGGTTTGACTAGGCTCACAGAGGTTGTGCATTCCTCATAACTTTTGCACTAGTCTGTCTATGCTCACATAGGTTGTACGTTCCCCCTAACTTTTTCACTAGACTGTCTATGCTCACAGAGGTTGTACGTTCCCCTTGAATTTTGCATTAGACTCACATAACATCTTGTTCGTCCTTACTTTTGGTTTGACTCACAGAGGTTGTACATTCCCCGTGGCTTTTTTCAATACCTCAAAATACTGGTTGATTCTCCAAATCTCCTTGGCTAGCCTCATGGTGGCCCATATGGCCTCTCATTGGAGACTGACTGTCGATGCTACCAAATTTAACATATCCCCCAATATTAATGTGCCCACTGGCAGAAAAATGCCCCCGAACTGAAACTTGTGTCCCAAACGGATTCCATGTTGTAGTAGGAAGTGGTGTCCTGATGGGATTATGTGGTATAAATCAACTAATCCAGATGTTTGAATAGGGGTAGTAAATCCTTCTATAGGGTTAGATTTTCTTGACTCCATAACTAAAACTTCCTCATATGGTCTCAGTGGTAGTTGGGAATAAGAATATTGTAGCTCAAATTCAAAATCTCTTGAAGAAGGTATCTATAGAACGATTGGGCCAAAAGGGTTAGTTAAAGGTGGATTTGAAGGAACAAAACCTTCTTGAAAACCTATGCCCCCTTCCATAAATTGTTCGGGTAAGGGAGAAGATACACTCCTTGTCTTAGAGAAAACTTCTTCGTTTATTATTCCTTCATGGGAATGATCTTCCAGTGAATGAGGAGGTAATGGTTCGTAACCTTTGCATCCTACGAGACCTACGAAGACCATCGTCGGCCAAAGTTAAAAAAACAAAAAATCCTAGGGTCAACTACAAGTGACGAAAGAAAACACCCTTAAAAAGATAAAGGTAATCAACCAAGAAAACAATAGATGGATCTTCTGAAGATGGGATATCAAGCCGTTTGTGAAGATATGAGAAGTAGTTACTCCGACCTCCACGTATTATCCCTTCTCAGTGCAAGAAACCCTCGCTTCATGGGGTCACCCTCCAAGGGTACTGAAAGTGTGATACAATGTCTACCACAGGTGCCATGGGAATCCCCCCACAATCACCTCTATATATACCTAGGAAAGGCCACTAAGGTTACCAACTCGCAGTCGACCTCCAGGGGGGTACAGTCAACAGTCGGGACAGAACGTATGGGCATGATATCAAAGTCCAAAGATCTTAAAGAGAACTGAAGAGAAGTGGAATAATAAGGCTCTCGAGGACCTTGAATGCATTCAGGATTCATGAAGCACCGAGACCAAATGAAATCAATAGTTTCTCATGAAAAACGCCTAATATATGCTCTTTCCACTACGATTAGTCAAGCTCTAGAGGGGTAATCGCCTCTGTTCTTCTGCACATGACCTCGAGTTTAGCCTCTATGTTAGAGGGGGTTCTTGGCTATGCCTATAAAAAAATTATATTTAATCACTCTTTAGTGTTCTACATGCCTTTTTAGCAATCTTGGACAATTTACTCACTTTTCCTAGTCCAAAGACTCTAATTCCTAGACTATTGTTGGTGTTCTATAAAAAGTCTAGTTTATTTTAATTACACGTGGTTGATTCTTTAGAGTTGTTTCTTACTCAAGGGTAGATGGAGATCAAAACTGATGATCTTTTGACTTGACTCCAAAAACCATGCAGTAGGAAAATGAAATGCACAATTTCTTTCAATGAGTCCTACTTATAGGAGGGAGAAGATGTTTCTTTTTCTTCCAAATATGATTAAACAATCAACGCAACACTCAATGCAATTTTCTTTTCATTTAATGAAGAATCCAAATGTTTTCCAAATTACCAAAAGAAAATTCCTTTAGATTTCAAAACCAATAGATGCTAAGTTCTTTAAGTTTTCAACTACAAATCTACTTCTAAGGATCTAGAATGCATGGATTTCTTTGTTTGATGTTAACATGCAAATGATATCAAATGCAATTTCTTTAATGCTTATTTTCTTTAAATGAGCATGGAATGGTTCAAAGCTAAGATAGAAGAGAACATGAAGAAAAATAATGCTCAAACAAAGATGCATTCATAAGTTGAGAGAACAAATATAAAAGAGACTTTCTACACTTGTTCAATCAAAGTGTTCGAAAGAAAGAAATCACTCTTATAAATTCTTAAAACCAAAATATTCAAGACCAATTGATAGTACAACCAACTCTAAAAGGTTTCAAAATTCAATTGGATCAACAACTGCCAAAAGATAATTGAAGTGCAAGAGTCAATTGCCAACAAACTACCTCCAAGTTGACAAAAAGGGCTTCCAAAATACAAGTAGAATGCTTGAAAGTTCTTTGGGAAGAAAAGTACATAAGTCAAATGCTTGTATAATTAGTCAAGAAAAAGACTACTGAAAATCAAAACTGAACTCAAGGATCTGATCAACCTTGACCAACTTATAACCCTTTCAAAACTTAATCAGAGGAAATTCTTAAAAAATAAGACAAGAAGAGTGATATTTGGAATCTATATCAAGCAATCAAAGCCTAAATCAATCAAAGCCTAAAGCAATCAAAGAAGAATCTGGGACAAAATTATGGATCCAAAGACTGAGAAACAAAGACAAAAGGCCCAAAACCAAGCATAAGGAAGGGTGACACTCCTAATACCAAGATTACAGGGCGTTATTTATAGGGTGACACTCCCTAAAATCCCGCCAGGGGGCGTCAATGACTCTTTGTATGCCACTGGAGGGGAGTGTCACTGTTTAAAAAAGGTTCAAACAAGTTCAGGCTCATCCTAGACTTCAACAAAAGTGTTCTGAGGACTTTGTAAGTTATTCACTGAAGGTGAAAAGTAAAAATACTTTAGAAACCGAGCATTCATCAAGCAATCATAAGAAACAAGAGGCTAAAAACCGAGGAAACAATCGTCTCCGGTGGAGTTGCCAAATTATGTTGTGAGAAATATTACCCTTTGGACGGGTAAAAATCCCCTTGGATAGGTTTTCTTTGGCTAAGACAAAATAGAGCAAGTGGACACTAACATCCCTTGCTTTTGTCTATTCACATATGAAAATGAGAAGAGGGAAAAGGAAATAAGAGTGCACTTTTTTCAAAGGTTGTCTTCACTTCTCCTTGTTTCTCCAACGTTGGATCCAATCCTAGCTCGAACACCATCTCCATGCACTTAGACATAGCGATCTTCCTCTTCTACTACTTGCAAAAATGTATATGAAAGAAAATGTAACTAATATGAAACAAGCATAGTTGGGTTTTCTTTGGCTAAGACAAAATAGAGCAAGTGGACACTAACATCCCTTGCTTTTGTTTATTCACATATGAAAATGAGAAGAGGGAAAAGAAAATAAGAGTGCACCTTTTTCAAAGGTTGTCTTCGCTTCTCCTTGTTTCTCCAGTGTTGGATCCAGTCCTAACTTAGACACGATCTCCCTACACTTAGACATAATGATCTTCCTCTTCTACTACTCACATAAAGTTAGATGAAAGCAAATGTAACTAATATGAAACGAGCATAAACATTCATGTGTAAATTAAATGAGACAGAAGTATGGGAATAGGCCAAGCTTATATTTATGAGAAACAATGGACAATACTTAAAGTCATGTTTATGTTGAGCAAGCTTCCTCCAGTTCTCCTTCCTTCCAGCCCCTTACTGTATGCTTGACAAATCAACTAGAGGTTTGGTATGCTTCAGACTCTAACTCTATCAACAACAAGCTCTTATTCCAAAACTAGTCTTTACCCTTGAGAGGCCTTGTTTATATAGAATATTTGAAGGTTTAACCAACTTAGGATATTAAGGGAAGGTTGATATCTTTCCTCCATAAGTTAGGATTGATTACCTAAAAAGGAGAGACTCAATATTATGAGTCATATCTCGATCATAACCACTCTGAAGTATCTCATGATTGACCCATAGAAAAAGGTGGGATTGGATAAAACAACCCTAACATGACTAACACTCCCTCCAAGCCTGAAAGGGGGTATCAATGATGCTCCCATAAAGTGGTATAGGGAGTGTCAATGCCCCCAATGCATGGGTAGGGGGCGTTAGTGTTCAAACAAGGCTTGGAAACCCAAGGTACAAATTAGTTTTTGGACCTTTTCATGATGATTTTTCCTCTTCCAAGTCACCTAGGGATTATGAAAAATGTATTTACATGGTGTCGAGGTTGCGACACTTAGGAAAGTGCCATATTTAGGTTACTAAACTTAGTAAAATGAGCCATTACAGTTGTGACACTTACTAAGGTGAGATATCACAATTACGACACTTATCAAAGTGAGATGCGACACTTAACAATGTGTGACAAAATGAGTAGTAACACCAATTGCAAGAGAAGAACTTTGATATTTTCCAAATCTATCATAACAATGTGTTGAGACCTCCAACACACCCTAAAATTCAAGAAATTATTGGGTAGCACTATTCTTTCTCTTCTTTGACTTTTGGTTTTCTTCCCTTATAAATTCATATTTCTTTTCAATTTTGATGAAAAATCATTAAAAATACAAGTTGTTGCCTTCTTTGAATTTTTTCTCCTTAAAAAAAAATCTAAGTTAAATTTTTAAAGGAAAACCTTTTTAAAAAATTATCGTAATTAATGTTTCACTTTCATTGGAGTAACAAGTTCACTTTGAGTCAATTCCTGCTAGCACATCTATTTAAGGCGTGGGTTTTGTTTGCTAGGCGACCTGAGTTCAATACCCCTACAATGTGTTTAGCTGGGAGGAGACACCCAAAAATCCATCCAAGTTAAGGTTTGGTGTGGTCCAAGTCAAGTGCAATCCCAGGGTGATTTTGACAACTTAGATGCCCCTAGGTTCTAGTTTCTTAGCCAACGGTTGAAATGTTGGCCCCACAAGTGACATAAATTTCTAACAAACAAAAGAAAAAAAAAAATTCTCTTTGCACTCCAATGAAAGTTGAAATTTACTATGCCAACGTTTACGTATCAAAGGTTCATTAGAACTTTAACTTTTTCAAAAGTTAAATAAAACTCTAATTGTGTCACAAAAATAGAAGTGAAATAAAAAACCAACGGAGAAGCATAT
Source organism: Picea engelmannii (assembly GCA_009831015.1). Lineage (NCBI taxonomy): Eukaryota > Viridiplantae > Streptophyta > Pinopsida > Pinales > Pinaceae > Picea > Picea engelmannii. Next base: position 12,350 of record ML819001.1, on the reverse strand, counting down.
TGAAAGGTGAAAACTATACCCGATGATCGGAGAAAAAGTTAAATTTTCATGCTGATGAAAGTTTAAAGTTACTCTGATAACACCGTGGCATGAACAAATGTTTTTGGTCGAAGTGAAACCAAACTTTTGACTTCAAAAAATAGTTAAAACACCACCCTGCTGGAAAGTTATAAAACATCTTTGATTGCATCATTGTAAGGTTAAGTCTTTTTAATCGAAACATAAACAAACTTTGTCCTCTGATGAAAGTTAAATAGCACTCCGATGAAAAGTCTCTATTCCACCAAATGAATACAAGTCTAAATTTTCTCTGATGATTGAGGTTAGTGTTTGCCAATACAAAGAAAAACATGAAAACAAACAAACACACACACATAGGGGTTGTTTCTAGATTTTCAAAAATGACTTTTTAAAATGATTAAAGTTTCAATTATTTCCAATAACTATTCATCTTTTTCTTAATTATTCAACTTCTATCAAAATAGAAAGTTTTAACACAACTCTGATCAATATGAAAAGTCATTTTTGATAGCCATTGAGTTCATCTGCTTGCATTGAATGTTTAGAAAATGGGTAGTTGGGATGTCATGTATGATTGGAATGGACACTACACTTACAAATATTACAAAATCTCCAAGTGTGTGAGCTCATTATGATTGGATTTTGAAATATTTCTCTATAAAACAAGTTCTTCATCGTAAATCTTTTTAACTTTTGAGTAATCAGAGTGAATAATATACTTTGTTGAATAGTCAGAGTGAGTAGTGAACTTTGTTATCCTAGGATCATGTTAACAATTTCATTAGTGCCATTGCTATTTAGTTTTCAAATTTTTCATCAATGGTGGGGCTCACATAAGTGATAATTTTATCTTAAACCCACCAAGTAAGAATCTAAAAAAAACTTTCTTCTATTGTTTCTTATTGCTAAATAAAAATTAAATGGAGATTTTAGTTCTTATACATTACATAAACTCTCTCATTAGGTAAATGAATCAAAGGTTTTGTATCAATAAACAAAAAACTCTATAATGTCAATACTTTGAGTTTTGTTGTTAATCCATATAACATGCCTCCTAAGAAATGTTCTTATAAGACCTTGTTGATGCTTGCAAAAACTCCTAGCATTCAATGTGGAGAAACTGCCCGATTAAGGCTCTAATTAGGCCTATACTTATTTGGGATGGTGATCCTCACTGGTATGTGGGAACAATTGCCACTAAGGGGATTCACTCCTTGAAAGGAGACTTTCGTTAAAGCTCTTCTAAGATACTATGCAGAAAAGAAAAGAACTAATCTAACTCTATTCTAAAGCTACACTATCCTAATTAGGATATAGAAATAGTTCATGATATTCTAGTTAGGAGCAAGAAGAGATTTAATAATGACTATGAAGTAATTTTTTTTTATCAGGCTAAAGAAGTAGTTCAAACAACTTGATAACCATTAAATAAAATACGTCTCGGTTTTAACTTAGTAAATAGTTACTAAGAAACATGCCAATCTGTATACTCACACTCAATAATATCAATTAAACACGAGATAAGGATAAGTTTCCAAACTACATAAATAGTTCTTGTAATAAAAAAAATAGTGAAAACTGATACAATTCAACAACCACTTTAGTAAGTAGTTACAAAAGATCATTAATTTGCATACTCATGTTCAATTTATGTTCATTCATATCAAATTTAATTAAGAATGAAACAACATACATATTTCTCAGAAGTTCTAACAACAATGCAGAAGATTGAGAATATGATTATTCATTCAAAACTAAATCCAATAGAATAATATGGCTTTCAAAAAGATCAGTATTTAATTAGCCTTGAATAGTAGTACCAAAACTAGTGAAACACCATATAGTCCTTGCCACTTCTAGGAATTCAAAAATTAAAAAGATCAAGGATTTTACAATAGTGCACATAACCTTATTTCTAGAATTTCCAACCCCTTGGTTGTGAATACAAAATGTTATAAATAAAGTTCACTCTCCAAAACTAAGATCGAAGTTCTTGGAAAATAAATATAAAACAATTCCTAGAAAGGAAGTTTGTTGCAATCTTCAAGATTCTCATGCTTGATTTGCTGCTATTATTTCTCAGTTTCCTCAATGTAATATTTCCATTGAGTAAGATTCTCCAACACTTGGGAAATGAATGGAGGAGTTTACTTATCCAAGAACATCTCACAATGGACTTTGCCTACAATAATATTGACTTCTCCTTGTAATTCAGAACAAAAGCTATTAATAACTCTTGTGCACGTAGATGGGTTAACAATAAATTGATTAATTGCTTGCAAGTCCCATTTATCTAAAGCATGAATTAACCCTTATGTATCCTTTCTTTGTTGTTGAAGATATGAAAAAGAGGAATCTCCCAAGACTGATATTTCTAGAAACTAAACATTTGGCATATCAAATTCAATAATAATATCGTCTGCGTTTTCCCAAATAATGGAACAATATTTGACAACATCTTTGACCAAGTCCCATGATTGCTTTAATTTCTTCATCCAAGAATCCATGGAAATTTTAATTTTGAGTTTTTCCAACTCAGATATGTTTGACACATTTCTTGGAATACTCTTGTGTTTCTCTTGCCAACTGCTTACTTTATTAAATGTATCATGGATATACCTGCACTCTGATAATTTACCTTCAATAATAAACAAGAAATCATTAAGAGCTTTGTTGTATTTCTGGATACAACTCAGTTTCTGATAGAAGTCTTCTTCAAATAACTTAAGTTGTTCATTTATTGACAAACCTTCATCTTTTACATCTTCCCATTATTGGAGTTACTTCACACACACCTAGGATTTCTTTTTCCTAAGGTTTTTTTCTATGTTTATTAGTCATTATTTAGTCTCCTATATTTTAGGAAGAATATTCCTCTAGGGAGAATATTCTCTTCAGTTCACACTTTAGTTTGATCAGTTGAGTGGAGTCTAGATGCCACATTGATATTATCACCATGCAACATTGGGATCATCACCAACTAATGCACATTGTCCTCGGGATCATCACTAGACTATCACATTACTCATGATTCCCTGATCTCCTCCTCACTTCACTCTGTTTCAGTGAGTTAATTGAAGATTGATAGAATAGTTAACTCAACTAGGTGGCAGTTCACTCCCGTAACTACTTGAGAGACTAGACTAGGTGGCAGTTTACTCCCGTAACTGTTGGTGTGTGTCCATATCACTCTATACCACCACTATGGTGTATTGGATTCTCCTCCAGTGCACATTGGTTGAGTTATACATAGTATATCATGTGTAAATTATCATTCATTCATTTGGTTAATGAGAATTTTCCCATTCTTTCTCTCATGCTTCTCTTTTCTTCTATTTTCTCTGCAATTGTGTATTTCAATTCCCAGATAGATCTATTCCATGCAGGTTCAACACATTTACATGGTATTAGAGCCAACAGACTTCTAGGGAAAATACACGCCAATTTTTTTTTGCAGGTACTGAAGATTGAAGACAATGAAAAATGGAATTTCCAAAAGAATTCATTCTTACACCTTACAACTTCTTTTCATGGAAGGAGAATATTATAATGCATCTTCGAAGCAAAGGATTGTATAGGTTAACCATGAACACAGAGGCAAAACCAACATCAACCATAGAAAAATCCAAGTATCTAAATTGAATGGATGAATCGTTCAGAACAATATGTAGTCTCATTTCTCTTGAACTTCTCTTTCACATATCCTCATGTAAAACACCCAATGAATCCTGGACCACCATCGAAGGGATTTTTGGAAAATAGAATGAGATGAGGGGACACATTATTGAGGTGGAATTGCTCACAATGGATCCAAAAATCTTTGACAACCTCCAAGATTTCTTTACCAAATATAAGGATTTGCTGTCGCAACTCAAGGCTTGTGGGGTTGATAAATCGAAGGAGGAGAAATAAATGGTTCTCAACATTCTCTCCAAGCTTGGTATAGAATACTCAATGTTTGTATCCACATTCCATTCAACTAGGTTCACCTCCGGATCTACCTAGACGATGACCTCTCTTCAGGCCTTTATCGAGTCTCTGACACAAGAGCAGAACAAGCTCATCAATATGGGAAAAATCGAAGGCCCAAAGGTGCATGCACTTACTATGCAAGATGGAAGCGGTCATTAATATAAGAAATATAAAGACAAATAAAAAAGGAAAGCACATGAAAATTCAAAGAAGGAAGGGTACTCAAAACCCTTCAACGATGCCTTCGGATCCAAAGGTGGAAAGGGAAGAAAAGGGGAGAAATGCACTTACTTCCATAAAGGATTCCATCCAGAATCCGCATGTATGCAGAAAGAAATAGATATAATGACTCAAATACTTCATCAAAACAACCTTGGATATCACATCCCCAAGGGTGCCAAGAAGAAGAAGCTAGAAGATCATAATCCCAAGAAAGGCAATTCTAGCCATGCTTTGATTGCCATCAACTCCTCTCTCGATGCTTGGATCGTAGATTCAGGTGCATCACACCACATGGCTACCACAAAAGAAGTATATTCTTCATTGGATGCATTCAAAGGTCCTCCTATTATGATGGGGGACAACTCTCCAGTCGAGGTCACCGATAAAGGTATAATTGAACTCACTTTCCGTCAATCTTCTCTCTGTGTATCAGATGACAAATTCCAGCGTCGGGAAGAGAGTCACATTCACACCTGATGCAGTGGATATCTATGACATGAAAACCAATTCCAGGGTTGCTACTAGTGAGGTAAATCATCAATATAGACTCTACACATTTTCTAAATTTATTTAACCAGTTTCTGCATTACTGCTTACCCATGCCGATGAAATCAGTAGGATATGGAACAAAATGTTCGGGCATTTAAATTTCAGATATATGAAATAGATTAGCAATCATGGAATGCTTTATGGTCTACCGAACATCCACTTCTCCAAAGGAATTTGTGAGGGATTTGTTCTTGGAAAACACCCTCAAGAGAAATTTGACAAAGGAAAGACTCAGAGAGCTTCCTCTCCTTTAGATTTGATTTATAGTGACCTCATGGGACCTTTTCTGCATCCATCAAACAATAAATCAAGGTACGTGCTCATTTTTTTTGATGATTTCTCATGCTTCACATGGATTTACTTTCTTAGGCAAAAATAAAAAGTCTTTCAACACCTCCAAGATTTCAAAGCCCTTGTTGAGACACAATCAAGAAAGAAAATCAAAGTCCTCCAAATAGATAACAGGGGAGAGTATGTCAAACATGATACGTAGAATCTCTGTCATGAGGCAGGGATTCAGTTGTAGCACACGGTTCCCTATACTTCGCAGCAAAATGGCGTTGCTGAGCGGAAAAATAGATCTCTAAAATAGATGGCATCTTGCATGCTACATGCAAAGTCACTTCCATAGATATTATGGGTTGAAGCACTTAATTGTGCAACCTACATCCAAAACATATATCCCCATAGATCTGTCAAGGATAAGACGCCCTACAAGGCTTGGAGCGGCCACAAACTGGAAGTGATCCACTTCCTCATTTTTGGTTCATGTGCATGGGCCAGGATTCCCTCTGAGAAGAGGAAGGCACTTGATCCATAGAGCACATAGTGTATCTTTGTTGGATACCCCGACAATTTGAAGGAATACATACTCATTGATATTTCCTCGGACCGAATCATCATTGAGCAAAGTGTCCAATTCGAGGAAAGCGTCTCACATGTGCCTCAACAACCGCATGCAGAGACCTTCATTCTTCCACCTGTCAAAGATGATGAGTATACACATGCCGACTGTTCTTTAGATGGGAGTTCTGATTCAAAGGATTCAGATGATCCAGATACAGATTCAATATAGTCAGAGGTAGATTCAGTTCATCCAGATGCAGATGTAGAGCCAGAGTAGAGGCCCAAGTGGGCCCAAACTACTCTTCAGGATGCAGGAGATCTTGTTGGGGATCCAACTGATACTAGGAGGACTCGATATGATTTCGAGGAGCCTCCTCTTGCACTCGCTTCCACTGAACCATTGCCACCCAAGAATATTTTCTTGATTCATTCTTCAGATCCACAGTCTTATGGCGAGGCTGCTAGAAATCCCTTTTGGGAATCCGCCATGCAGGAGTAGAAATCTCTCCTTGAGAACCGGACTTGGGATCTGGTTCCCCTTCCTTCAGGAAGGAAACTTGTCAGGTGCATATGGGTCTACAAGACCAAGAGTGCAACAAATGGACATATTAGCTGATACAAAGCCAGACTAATTGCCAAAGGATTTTAGCATGTGCATGTCATTGACTATGATGGGACCTTCACTCCAGTAGCTAAGATGGATTCCATATGTTTGACACTTGCCATTGTGGCAACCAAGGGATATAAAGTCCATCAGATGGATGTGAATAATGCATTTCTTCATGGTGATCTCTTTGAGGAGATCTATATGGAGCAGCCCTAGGGATTTATGCAGGATTCATCTTTGGTTTGTCGACTGAAGAAGTCTCTTTATGGCCTCAAGCAGGCTCCGAGGGCATGGTATGGCAAGATGGACTCCTACCTCCTGTCACAAAAATTTGTACATTGTAAGTCAGACCCGAATGTTTACATTCTCAAGATGGTTGATTCACTTCTATTCCTAGTTCTATATGTTGATGACTTGTTGATCATTGATTTCTCGACTTCAATGATTACTGCAGTCAAGAGGATTCTGCATGACAGGTTCTTGATGACAGACATGGGTCCGCTACATTTCTTCCTTGAACTCGAGATCATTCAAGATGTATTAGGCATCAAACCTTCTCATGCCAAGTATGCACGAGATCTCCTTGAGAGATTTCACATGACATACTTCAAATCTACCCCGAATCCTTTCCTACCAGGATTCATACTTGAGGATGGCGGGGACACTCCACTGGTTGATAGTACACTGTATAGACAACTAGCGGGGAGCTTGTTGTATCTCACACACTCCAGACCATACCTCTCTTATGCAGTGGGATCAATATCCAGGTTCATGCAGGAGCCACATGAGCTACATTGGAAGGCTGAAAAGCGTATCCTTTGATATGTACAGGGCACCATAACCTTTGAGATTCACTATTCAACAGACTCTACATTGGACCTCATCGGGTTCACTAATTTTGACTGGGCTGGTGATAGAATTGATCACAAGTCCACATCTGGTTGCTCACTTAGTCTTGGTTTCAGGTCTATCTGTTGGTCGAGCAAGAAGCATGTTACTATTTCTCTATCTTTAGCTGATCTAGAGTACATAGGGGTAGTTAACATAACCATTTAGGCTATGTGGCTACAACATTTCCTCACTGAGTTGGGAATTCAATTTCATCGACCGATCGTCATCTGGTGTGACAACTAGAGCAGTCTAAAGTTCTGTAGAGATCCAGTTCAGAGGTAGCAGACGAAGCACTTCGAGATCCACATGCACTACATCTGGGACTTATTATAGGAGGGGATCATCAACCTGTAGTTTTTTCCTTCAACAGAACAGACTGCAAACATCTTCACCAAGACCTTCACTGAGCAAGAGTTTCATTATCTACGCAGTCGTCTTGTTGTGAAGAACACAATTGCCTAGAAACTGTCAGTTCTTCTTTTTACATACATTGTACTTTGAGCAGGGTTTTTCCCATAAGATTTTCCCTCTTTCCTTGTTTATTTTAGTGTATCTTTTGTATTTTGGTACCTAACATGCCCTCGTTGTCGGGACCCATTCTTTATTTTCACCATAGTGATGTTCAGGGGGGTGTTGGAGTTACTTCACACATACCTAGGATTTATTTTTCCTAAGGTTTTTTCTATGTTTATTAGTCATTATTCACTCTCCTATATTTTAGGAAGAATATTCCTCTAGGGAGAATATTCTCTTCAGTTCACACTTCAGTTTGATCAGTTGAGTGGAGTATATATGCCACATTGGTATTATCACCATGCAACATTGGGATCATCACCAAGTAATGTGCATTGTCCTTGGGATCATCACCAAACTAGCACATTACTCATGATTCCTTGATCTCCTCCTCACTTCACTCTGTTTCAGTCAGTTAACTGAAGACTGATAGACTAGTTAAGTCAACTAGGTGGCAATTCACTCCCGTAACTGGCCGAGAGACTAGTCAAGGTGGTAGTTTACTCCCGTAACTGTTGGTGTGTGTATAGATCACTCTAGACCACCACTATGGCGCATTGGCTTCTCCTCTAGTGCACATTGGATGAGTTATAAAGAGTATATCATGTGTAAATTATCATTCATTCATTTGGTTAATGAGAAATCTTCCATTCTTTATCTCCTGCTTCTCCTTTCTTCTATTTTCTTTGCAACTGTGTATGTCAATTCCCAACTACATCTATTTTGTGCAGGTTCAACACATTTACACCCATACTAAATGTTCTATTTTCGATTCTGTGACTTGAAGAGATAATTGATTCGTTCTTTCATTTTTCTTTGTGATTTCTTTATTCCAATGTTCCCTGAGATCTTGGAGTTGACTTTGATGTTGTTTTTTAATGGCATTAAATTGATTTTGAAAATCAATCTCAACAAGAGAATTTTGTTGTTGTAATACCTTTTCAAACGACTTAATTTCATCTTTCTGTTGAGAAATGATTTTCTTAAGATTTTCCACAAAGCATCTCTTAGCTTGAGAAAAGGCTCCCATGGAGTCTGAAACTTCATCAGAAAATGTTATATCATCAATTTTGGAAGCATCCCATATCATGGTTTGTTTAGGAAGAATGTCTCCTATTTGTTCCATCTTCCTCTTTCAGGGTCTTCCTTTTATGATATCCTTCTTTTATGGACTGAAAAGGTATTCTCCTAAAGAAGGTGTATCTTCAACAACTGGTTGCAAGGAGTCAAAATAAATAATTTCATCAGAATAACTACATGGAACTGATGCCAAAGGGATATTTGAAATAAAAACGATTGCAATAATGCCCAAGTCTTCTTTTGGTTGACCATTATGAGTATCATCTTTATGAGGTGTTGCTAGGTCTTGATTTTACTGAGGTGTGTTTCCCTATTCTAACTACTTATCCCGACCTGTAGGAGGTTGATGATCAATGGTGCATAATTTTCCAAGGGATGAATTCACATCTCTTCGAAAACCCAAGAATTAATCTTGGGGCCTTTTGGAACTTCTTCAACTCTTTTACACACCTCTTCATAATATTGAGCTTTTTGAAAGACTTTATCAAAGGGGATATCTTCATGACTGTATCCTTTGAATTTTCTTAAATATTGACAACAATCATGCACAATTTGTAGAGGGTCATGTTTCTTAAAGGCAATGTAGAATAACTTCATTTTATCAAGAGTTGCTACTTCAATTCTAGCATGTTGATAATTAGATAAAGAATAAACCCCAATTGGATTAGAAAGGATGACCAAACTTTCTTTGAACTAGTTTTAAGGGCCAATGTTATACATGTTCTTTCTATTTGATAAGCTATTTTCTTGAGAGAAAGTCTATCTAGAACATATTTTGGGAGAGCATGAGGTGGGCCCTCAGGTCCATAGGAGAAAAATTATTCAAAAAACCAGTCTCCAATGGATGAAATTATTTCCATGGCATCATTTGAAAACCTAGGAGGTGCATGACCGAATAACAAATGATGTAAAGGGATCATAAAATTATTGCATATCTCATAAAAACATTGATTGGCATTGAAAACCTAGAGTTTACTGCCGTAAATATGGATGGGTTGTTGAGTTGGATTCTAATTCCATTTCACTAATGGAAACATGGTTTTTGCACACACTGCATTTAATAGATAACCGAACATGAAGAACTAAGGAATAAATATAAGAGGAGTTGTTATTACTTTTTCAACTTATTTTTTAAGATTTTTGGATAGAATGACTACCTAATTGATAGTTCCTTTGTTTATAACCCGGTGTATTAAGGGAACCCATTCTAGTTTAAACCGGAGTGCATTGGGTTCTCCAAATAAACGATATAACATAGAAGCCACTATCATAACTGGTTCTTTCAGACTATTAGTAGGGTATAATCCCTTGGCTCTAATTTTTAAATTAGAGTTATCAACTAGCCATTCCTTGATCAACTCATCCATCTGTATTTCTTCATCAATGACTTCTTTCTTAACAAAAGCATCAAGAAATTGCTTGTCTAGGTTTTTTTCTAGTGTAGGCAATGCATACATTTCCTCTAAATCATTAGGGTAGAATGACCCAACTACTTGATTTGAATCACTTAGTACAATGCAAGTATCTAAACTTAGATGAAAGATGATCCAACATACCATGTATGTATAAGGCGTGAGAATTGACCTGTCAACAACTTTGTGCAAAGCAAAGCGCTAAATGTCTACAAAATGATCTGCATCTTCTTGATACTTGTCGGAGAAGTCATCAACTTCCAAAAAATTTCACATTTCGCTCCATTCTTTATGGCTAGTGCCCACTTTATAAGTAGTATTTGAGAATAAGAGCATATTTGGATTTTCTTCTTCCTCTATCTCCATGGTCTTGCCTACTCTCTTGGATCCTTTGGGTGGAATTTTATTAATCCTGTACCAATAATTTAAAGAAGAGGATTAAACGTAGAAACACACTTTAATTCTTTTACGAAAATATGTATAAAACAACAAAACTAAACTTACTTTTATTGTGAGGCAAAGAAAACATTGTTGTTCTATAGCAGAGATTTTGAGAACTTAGAATGTTTATAGAAACTATGAGATGGTAAAAGACAATGAAAACGGAAATAAATCATGTTATTGAAGGCTTGTATTTATTCGTAGATCCATTCATAGGTACCATAAATGACATTTAAGTGTATGTCATTTCACCATAACTTCACAACTCGTTTATTATTTGTGAATCACAATAATGATTTATTTAAACAACCCCTATAATCAATCATTCTTGCAGCCTTGGTAATTGTTCAAATCATACAAATTATGAGTGTTAATTTAGTGCTTAAAAAAATTTAACCCTAGCTTAACCCTTAATCACTTTTACAAATGATATCAGATATCGCGTATCTGCTATGTTTACTTTTACAAATGATATCAGATATCGCGTATCTGCTATGTTTACTTTTACAAATGATATCAGATATCGCGTATCTGCTATGTTTACGTACAAATATGCGATAAGTACAATGATGGAGGGTTGACGTAATACCATATTGGGTATTAGGTATTTCGTGTGATGAGAAGTATAGGGAAGATAGCCCGATAGGCGATATTTATTTAATAACGAGGGTTTTCTTATAAGTTTTCTTTGCATATTTTAAACTTTTTCACTCTTTAAAGAGATGAACCATTATTAACAAGGTAAAATAAACTTTTGATTAAAATTCAAATGAAATTTTAATGAAATAAAGTGAAGGGACCCATTATTATTTATGTTGAAGTTAAAAATAATGGGGGTTGTTGATACTCAACAAATGGCGACATATTGGGTGAAACAATTTTCTTTGTCCATATGTACCTGAAATCCTTATACATATTAAATGTTAAAAGTAAGTAAAATGACTATAAGAGTAAATTCCATAGTTCATGGGTAACCCCAAATGTCTAAGCATTAAAGATATTCTCACCAATAGAAAATATTGAGTAACTTACATATTGCTTCTTTGAATTGATTTATGGAATTAATTTCCCTTAGTAAAAAACAATTGGTATAAGGCGTAATCTAAGGTTTTTACCTTGGTGAGTAAACATTTTCCTTTGTGTGTTCCTAATCTCTCTTTGACCCGACATTGCTTCACTTCCAAGGAGCGTCCATAGCCCTGATGAAGATTCCTTAGTATCATACAAGCATGGCCTCATTGCCAACGAGCATCCATAGCCTTGACGAGTTTACTTGTACTTCCCACACTAATTAGTGCTTTCAACTTCCTTACTTTATTGATTTGCCCCTTTAATGATTTAAGAATATGTATTGAATAAGCAATTGGGCGCTTAAGGAAGCATGGTGATATGAGAGTTATATAGATTTCATTGGCAGTCTGCTTCACTTGCAATGTTTTGCTTCAAATTTTCCTTCCACCAATCATTTTTTCATACATCTTTAAATGAAAAATGGAACGATGAGAAGATGAAAATTGTAAGAAACCTGAGATGCGGTAGTGATATAGTTAAATAAAACTTGGTAACATATGAGTTCTACCACTAATATGGAAATTTTTACTGCTGACCCATAAGAATTCATATAGATGATTTAAATGTGATGCTTTCAATAATAGACTAGCATATAGTATCACCCAAAACATATCAATTGTTATTGAGTATAATAGACCCCTTTTATTGTTTTAAGCAAATGATAAAATCTACAAGAAACAAACATATTTACATAATTTACAATTTGTAAATTGTCATGAGAAGTA
>ML819000.1:131340-153812 GCA_009831015.1 Picea engelmannii | reverse complement strand
TATTGAAGACTTTATTGTTATAGCTGTTTAAGTAAAATAGGACTGTTCTTATTTAATAACAGATCCATGTTTTTAGGATCTGTGCAACTGTATTGTAAAGGCTATAAATGCCTATTTTGAAATCAAACAATGGTTCGATTCTGAACAGAAATATACTCTTTTGTATGCTCAGACTTAGTATGCTAATACAGATCACAGTTTTCTTTTAGTGTTGATTATCAGCTTCTCATTTCCCTTCTGCATTTTTCATCTGTGTTATTATTCTTTGAATGGCTGTCGTCCCATTGTTCAGCTCATGACCTGATGATAAATCTATTGATTGTATCTTAGACCCTGCTATGCATTAGTTTGGTTGCAATTCGTTCTCCATCCATCTTTAAGTTACTCGCTGATTAATCAATACTTAAAAGCACTGTCTATTTGTTTATCATGTCCTTGTTTGAATATTATAAACTGTATTGAGTTGTCCCATTGACCCATATTCACAAAACACAAAAACATTCAATTCTTAAGTTACCAGGCATACTTAGTTTACAACCCTAAGTAGTTTCCTGGAGTGATAACAATTGGGACATGTTATCTGCAAAGAAGGCTTGTTCATCGATCAAGAAAAGATTGTAGCAATATTGGACATGCTGAAACCTAATTTTGTGCGGAAATTGTGCATAATTTTGGGACACACATGATACTATAAAATATTCATATAAATTTACGCAAAGGTTGTAGCACCATTAGAAAAATTACTATGCAAGGACACAAAATATATATGGAACTTGGAATGCGAAGAGGAATTGGACACACTAAAAGAGAAATTAGTAACAACATTGATACTAATATTCCTAGATTGGGATAACATATTTCACATGCATGTAGACACATCCTCAATTGCACTTTGCACAATGCTCATGTAGCCTGGGGAAAATCACATTTATCACCCAATCTATTTTTCCAGTAGAACTCTATCAGACTCACAGAAGAAATATAAGACCACTGAGTGTGAAGGACTGACGATGATCTATGCCCTGTATAAATTTAGACATTACTTAATCGACATGCCCTTCAAATACCAACCATTCAATGCTTAATAATTTGGTCAACAAGCCAGTGTTGGGGGGGGGGGATATGCTAATGGATTTTACTATTTCAAGAATTTGACTTTGAAGTAGTTGTTGAACCTGAAAAACACAATGTTGGGCTAGACCATCTCTCACAAATAGAGTGAAGGGAAACTGGAGGCAGTTTAAATGATGATCTCCCCGACGCACAATTATTCAGAATTGAATCATTGTTGGATCAACTTGCACAAAATTTCCAACCTACTTTAGGATATTGCATCTGCCTATATAGAGCAAAACAATATTTCAAAAATCATACTATTTGGAGTTGAAAAGGCTCTGCTGCACCACTACAAACTCACCGTTACATAAGCACATGCATACCTAATCCTTCAAATTGGAGACAAGATCAAACTTATGGTGACACCTACCACACCAAGTGATATCGAGGAATTTCACAATAAGATAAAGTCCTTGAATGAAATTTTTGACGAAATAGATGGAGAGTTAAAACTCTTTATTGAATACCTCATTAAGACGATGCCATTGACTACCTTTGTCTCACCTTAGATGACATCCTTGGATTGAGGACAAGCCAACTAATAATGTTGGGGGCTTGTTGGAACCTAAGGTCTTGCATAAGATGTGTGTACACCACAAGTTAACACTACACACACCCAATAAGATACACCAAGTTGTGCCAATTTTTAGAATCTTCACCAACGAAGGAGATACTATGCACACCAACCCATTTTGTATCACGCTTAAGGGACTTAAAGAGATCACATGCAAGCTAGATTTGGGAATATCTTCTATAATATTTGTAATTGTTTTTGTAACAACCCAACTTGTCATGGTCGAGTTGAAAAGTTAGTTACAATTACCACGCTATGTGAAATATATGGGGGGATGCATGTGAATATGTGATGGGTTGGGTTTTTGGTCACTAGGAGAGGTGGATGTGGATAGATCAGAGTTAGAAAGAGAGAGCTGAGATAGAGCTCGAAGTGCAGTCTTATATCCGTTTTTGATGTTCAAAGATAATGTGTGTTAATGAGAGAAAGATGTTAGTATATGGCGTGTCTTTTTTATGGTTACCATTGTTTCTTTTTGAGCAGGCTTCAACCTCTGTTGTATAAGAATGTATTTACATACCTTTGAGTTTAATGAATGAAAGATGAAGCACATTTATCCTTGTATGTTGACGATTTTTGGTTTGAGTGTATGTATGTTTATATTATGATGTGCAACAATCGTATGGTAGTTCTGAATGAATGAATGATTATTAAATGGAGATTTCCTGTATGTGTTATTCCTTCACATATGGCACACGACTTATGGTCTCTTTGATTCTCATGGTGTCTCGAGTGATACCTTATTCAATCCTTGAATATTGAATATGCTGGTGCCTATGGGGTTTTTGTTGGTAAATCCTATCAAACCCTTGGTTTGATACCCCCATAAGAGCCAACAATGGTGGTTAATGATGTTTGGGAAATGGCATGGTAGGGTGATTAGGCAATGATGTGGAAACCAAAATTTACACTAAGAAAGAGCTACATAGGGGTCCATAACTCCTTTATCCTCACACTCAGATAAATTATGAAAGTGATTTTATTTATAAATAATTCATTCTACCCTCCCACAATGTATGTGGGATAAGTAGGGTTAATTTTAATCAATGCCTCAAATTTCATAAGGAATATCATCGACGGTGGCTGAGTCTCCTCCTACTAGAGTTCATAAGTCGAGCTCCCAATGTCAGAACTAAGAAAACAATAGCTCATTGAGAATATTAGAAGATAAAGAAAATCCTAGGTATGATTTAAAGAGATGAAAGTTGCAATATTTTTCTAGAAATTACAAAGAACAATCAAGATTCATATGGCTTCTTTTGGAAAGCTTGATTTGGAACCTTGACTTCTCGAGCTTATAAGTTAAGCTACATGTGTCCAAGTTTCACAAATGAGAACTCATTGAAAATATAAATCCATGAAGAACAACCTGGTTATGGTTTGCATGGATGAAATGGAAATTCTCATGGTCAAAAAAGAAAAATATAGTCATGACTATTTTTGGCAGTGAATATCAAATTATTTTGGTAAAAAGGTTTATTAAAAGGTATTTAAGAATTCCTAAAGTGGTTCCTAGCTAAGGGAATGGATTTATAAATGCACATGTACCAAGGGTTTCCTTAATGAAACATTACATGTGTGGCAAACACATTATGTCATTGAAGAAAGGTACATGAGATATTGGAAGGAAAAAAAATAGTTACTTCCAAAACAAATACCAAGAAGATGAAATGAGCATTATAAAAGAAGTATTCAAGGACATTTAGAGGGATGAGAACCTGAATTTTTTTCCTCTTACTTTGTGAGCATACACTACCAGATTCTACCATTCTCTTTCCTTACCTCCCAATTAGCTATTCATCTATCCTTTATGTTCCATAAGATATGGCATTAAGGTTGAGTTCTAATTGTCATTCTTGTTTCTCCTAGGTTTTTTATTTTGATCCATGGGAGTCCCATCCTAGCTTAAAGAAGGTGAATTCTCTTATTTTGGTTGTTTATTTAGGTCATAGGAGTTTTTTATTACCAATGGAAAAATTTATTTCTGACTATGGGCAACCATCATTATTGGATTTAAGTGTTATGTGTTTAACGTAGACTCCATAGAAGGCTATTAATGAACGTTTTCCTTTTATGATTTCATAATTTATTTGATGAAGCATAAATATTGAGCACATGTTTTCCTATACACCTTTATGATATTTATGGTTGAAATCATTTATATTTTATGAAAGGACCCTTGTTATCTATATGATTTTGTCTCAAGTGATATCCGGTTGAATCTCCTGCTTACATATGTGATAGAGGCATATTATAGTCAATTGAGTAGATCTATTTCTTGGTATTATAATATATCTTTATCTATTTATTCTTCTGAGCTTCCTAGTCCATTCATAAGTAGAGTTGCACTTGAATGAATATTTTGATTACCTAAAGGACTATTATTTTCCAAACCTAATTAAATAAGATTTATGGGTTTGTTATATAGCACACTCCTTTCCATTATTTGAAGGAACTCAAGAAGAAATATTTTAAGATACTAAAAGAGGAGTAACACCTCCATAAAAATGAAGTAGGGGTTTCTTTGTTCCCCACAAAGAATATCCTCAATGTTGATACTTTCCCCTTGCAAGAAAAAGTTATCAACATTTGGTGACTATACTGGGGAATGATTTGTTTTCAAGGATTCTAAGATTTTTCCCAATAAGGATTAGATTATTAAGAAACTAGAACCTAATTGGTTCAAATTTTTGGAAAGATAAAATTTGTGCTGGACATAAACAAATTTTGTCTCAATAAATCTATTATTATTTTAAAAGAAGAGTCTAAAATATATGAAATGAATTGGGTCCTCGAAAAATTCATTCAAGGGACCTTTGATTACCCTAAATATTTTTTTTGGGGTGCCTTAAGCATTGATTGGTTGTGGGAATTTCCAAAGAGATAATAAAAACCTAAGGTTTAGGAGGATGAGCTCCCATGAAACTCCACTTTGTAAAATATTTCAAAGGGTGAACTCTGTGGTGAATCCATTCTTAAAAGTTTTGGTTTTGAAGAATGATCTGTTGGAAATTCTAATGAAAGAATTCTAGAGTTAAAAGAAAATTTTCACTGTGACTCCAACAAAGAGCCTTTTTCATGTTGTGATGATCCTTTGTGTCTTCCACCAAACCCACCAAATACTACAAAATTTGTGACATGTAACGTCCCCCAACTTAACTGAGGAACATTACTACACAAAAATACACATAAAATAGAATTTTTCTTCTACTAATTAATTCATGTAGCTTATCAACTACAATTTATACACATATTTAACTAGATTATGATACCCACAATGAAATTCATATAAAACATTCTAAATGTACATTAATGCAACTATTAAACTCATTCAAAACAAAAAATAAACCATTCACATACACAGAGTTAAGAACAATAGTTAAACTCATGGGATAACTTAGAAAATAGATAAACACTTATCTTTTTAAAACATTTGTGCAATCAACTGCTTGGGAAGGACGTTCCACCCAACCATAGACCTATTTTTCTAATTCTCAACAACAATTCACCCTCGAGCTGGGGCTAGGAATCCACAAAAGAAGGGTGCCTCTCGTAGTCCACTCACAACTCAATATCACACAACCCATTTGTTTCCTCCTACAACTATCTCAAATTTCCTCCATCTCTCTTCCTCTTGACCTGCCCAACCCAAGGAATGTACCCCTTCAATATTCTAAATCCATCAGACATCCCATTCATTTATGAGGGTCTCTCTAGTACAAGTAACCAAGAATCTCTCTTCTGGGAACTCAAGGGAACTCATTGTCAGGAAAAACTACCAACAACCAACAACAAACACTTGTTGTTACAGTGCAACCCACTCAAGAGTTCACTCTTCATGCCTCACAACCTAAATCTTCAATTTCCAGTTCCAAAATGCTCCAAAATCACTCCAACATTCTCCAAAATTTGCCCAACCTTGTTGCTCCAACTCCCATGCTCTTCTCCCCTATTCTCTGCTTGTTGTTCACGTAAAACTGACTGTGTAAAATTATCTGTTACTACCCATACAAATTTCCTCTCTTTTCCCAAGATAGTTTGTTGCTCACTCTACCCAATGTTGATTATACTTAAACCCCATTCTTCCAATAACTATGGTATGTGACTTATACACCCACCCTCTTACATGAGTTTAATGATTGGGCTCTCATACACTCAAACTAAAAATAGAAGGTTGTCCCCATATGATAATAAAATTCAGAAATATGGGTTTGAATTAATACCCATAATTAATTCCCCCCCTTGGACCCCTCTTAGACACTCCCTAGGCATTCCCCATTTTATTTTGGATTAATCAACCCCCATCTCTCTCCATATCCCTAACAGCTGGTCTCACATGATATTTATTAAAATTCAGAAAATACATTTTGCATATAACATATCTTGGCCATAGCCACACATTATATCTACATTATGCACTAATTGAACTAGGGATTATAGTGGGGATGTTTCATTCCCCCTCCCATACAACTGTGCATCATTATCGATGCACTACACCATGCTGAAATACATATATAAATTTACATCACAATAATTAGAAAATAAAATAAAATTATGCAATCTTTACCCTCCAATACCTGTCCCAACCATAATCTCTTGTTCTTCTCAACCTGATAAACCAAGGAATGCGCCCCCTTCACCACCCTCATTCCATCGGGTTGAACCATTCTTTTATTATGTATATCAATGTAGGTGACTAAGAATTTCTGAGATGTGGTTCCAGAATCTAACTGCCTAAAAATGGAGTCTTGCATTTTAGCTTTTATTTTCTTCAAAATCAACAAAAAATTGTGCATATTCCTCCCATATCGTTTCTTCATGCTCCTATGTTGCATCTTCAGGATCGTAGTAGGTCCATTGAAACTTTACCATCCATATGGATTTTTTCCGGAGCACTCCGACTTTTCGATCCATGATGCATACTAGTTCCACCCAGAAATCCCTTTCGTTTTCCACCTGGATCACGGTCCAATCAATTATGTGGTTAGGGTCATGCACATATTTCTTTAATAATGACACATTAAATGCTTTATGCACTCTCCTGGATGCTTGCAATGCTAGCATGTATGAAAATGGACCTATCTTTTCTAATGTTTCGAAAGGCCTGCAATATCTTGCTGCCAACTTCAGGCAACAACCCAATCTTATCGAACTTCTTTTTTCTTTCACTTTTAGGAAAACATGTTCTCCCACTTTAAAATATCTTAAAAATATATTCTTGTTTGGATAAATTTTCTGCCTGTCTTGGGAAGCCTTTAAATTCTGCTTGATCTTCACCATCTATTCTTCCATTTCCTTTAACAAATTTGACCCAATGATAGCTCTGTCTACTGGGTTATCCTAACTCACTAGTGTGTTACATTTCCTACCATACAAAGATTCAAATGGAATAATTTTTAATGAGGCTTGATATGTGATTATTATAAATAAACTCCACTAAGTGGATATAGTCTTCTCATTTTTATGGCTAGTCCATCACATACATCATGAGCATGTATTCAATGATCCTATTGGTCCTCTTTGTTTTCCCATCTGACTCTGGGTGATATGTTGTACTAAGATTCATATTTTCCCCAAAGCCTTTGAACAAACCTTGTCACAATTTGAATGTAAACTTGGAATCTCTATTTGAAACTATTTCCTCGAGCACTCCATGTAGCATGGTGACTTCCTTCATGTAGATCTCTACAATGTTTGTTGCCTTGTGTGTTGACTTCACAGGAACAAAATGTGCTACCTTAGTCAATTTTTCTACCACCTCCATGATGGAATCATGCTACTTCATTGTTTTGGGAAACTTTGTAATAAAATCTACTGTGACCACTTCTCACTTCCATTATGGAATGGACAATGGTTGTAGCAGCCCCACTAGATGTCTAGTTCTATCCTTAACTTCTGGCACTCTAGACATTGATATATGTAGTTAGCCACTTCTTTCTTCATTCTCGGCCAAAAGTATTGGCACCTTATAGATGTAATGGATTTATGATATCCTGGGTGCCCAATATACAACACATTGTGCATTAAAGTATGTAGATTTTCATAGTTCCTCATAATGCTATTTGAAATTTGGAAATAAAATATGTAAGGAGTTTTTGAAACATCCAATGTTTCAAGTGGACACTCCACCCACCCCTACCCCAAAACTCTTTTCATACTTATTTCTTCAACAATTCCCGATCATGGGTGGAGTTCCCACTCGAAATGTTGGACGTTTCAAAAACTCCTTACACAGTTTATTTCCATAATTACAAACAACATTGTGCATTTATCTCAACACTATATTTTTCAGCTCCATGGAATTCAACACATACACCTTGCCTCTGTACAAGAGGAGTCCATCCTCTTTCAATTCATATATATTTTTTTAAATTTATGCTATAAAAATATTTGCAGTAAGTTTTCTTTTATTTGTAAATAATGATGATTTGAATTTGTTGCTTCAAGAATTTTGTCTTTTAAATATTTCTTGTATATGCTGATGGCTGAGAAATGCATTTCACGAGCTCTTCTACTAAGTGCATCAACCACCTGATTTTATTTTCCTTTGATATGTTTAATTTCAAAGTCATACTCATTAATAAATTCCAGTCATCTAGTTTGTTTGACATTTAATGTTGGATGTCCAAATAAATGTTTTATACCACAATGCTTAATTCTTAGCTCAAATATCCTCCCCATGAGATAATGTCTCCACATTGTTAATGCATGTATAATGAATGCTAATTCTAGATCATGAGAACCATAATTTATCTCATGCTCTTTTAATTTCTGAGACTCATAGCACACCACATGATCTTTTTGACCGAGGACTCCATCAAGCCCTTCCTTGCACACATCCGTGCACACTATAAATTCTTCATATGGATCTGCAATTTGTAATATGGGCACACTTGTCAAGATAAATTTCAACTATTGAAAACTTTCTTCACACTTGGAAGTCCATTCAAACTTCACTCCCTTCTTTTGAAAAGAAGTGATTGGGCTTGCAATCTTTGAAAACCCCTTTATGAATCTTCGATAATAACCTGCAAGACTCATAAATGATTTGACCTCTGTCACATTTCTTGGCACTGGCCATCCTTTAATGGCCTATATATTTTTAGGGTCAACTTCTATCCCATCTACTGAAATAATATGTCCTAAGTAGTGAACTTTGTTTTGATAAACGATGAACTTAATTAACTTGGCACACACCTTATGCTCCCTTAAAACCTTTATCAACATTCTTAGATGTTTCTCATGCTCCTCCTTAGACTTAGAGTATGTGAGAATATCATCTAAGAAAAAATCACAAACTTGTCCAAGTACTCCCTGAACACTCCATTCATGAGAAACATAACAACAATTGGGGAATTTGATAGTTCAAATGGAAATACCATGAATTTATAATTCCCATACCTTGTTATAAACATTGTTCTCTTGATATCATCTTCTTTTATCCTCACTTGATGATAACCTGATGTCAAGTCAATCTTGGAAAATATCCCTACACCTTTCAGTTGATCACATAGATCGTCAATCCTTGGAAAAGGAATATTTTTCTTTATAGTGACCTTATTTGTTATGATCCAACGCCTTAAAAATGATAAGAAGTCAATAATTACAGTCCACTTTGAGGGGGAAACCTCCTTTTACAATATATCCACTTAAGAATACAATATGAGATGAGATAAGATGATCCTAAGACCAGGTCTCCTTGGTGTATATATATATATATATATATATATATATATATATATATATATATAGGATATAAAGGGTACAAATATAATGAAAGGGTGCGATGAAGGAGTTTAGAGCCTACATGTAATTATAACACAAGAAATGTAATAATTTGATAAGGGGCTTAATAAGGGGTTTTATACCTTACATGGGGATTTTTTCTAGGGCTTCCCCTCCCCTTCAAACAGGTGTTGTCCTCAACACTTGACAGCCACAACTGTGTCTACATGAAGAAATCATCTTCCCATGTTGCCTCTTCTATTGACAGGTTCTTACATTTGACTAGGTACTCGGTAATTGCTTGATTTCATAGTTTCTTAATAGTTTTCATTGGGGTCTTGTCACTGATTATCTTCTTTAAGAAAGAAACATGGAATACTAGATTTACACTTCCTAGTCACAGTGAATAGCATAGTCATGATCTTGAGTAGGTGGAAGACCCTTAGGTATCTCTCCAAATACATTGGAATGATTTTTGATAACTTTTTGGAGATCCATTGGAACACAAGATATAGGTTTTTTAACATCTATTGATCTCAATTGTGCAATTACACCATGGTGTCCTTTTTTGAGTAATTGTTTCATGCTGTTAGAGCTTATCACTTTAGAGGGTTTCCCTTGAATACCGCTCAACTCAATTTCCTTTCCTTCTGAGGAAAATCTCATGAAAAGATCTTGAAAATTAAAGGCCATTGTTCCCAATGATTGTAACCCTTGGATCTATAGTGTAACATCAACACCACCCATTTGGATGAAAATCATGGGACTATCCAATAAATACTCCCCCATATTGATCTTAATACTATGGCACTTCCCAGAACAATTTATGATACCTCCATCTACAATCATTACTTGGAAGTTTGGTGCTAGATATTCACAACAATTAAGATCTTTTGCTAGTTTGAAATTGATGAAGTTACGAGTACTGCTAGAATCAATCAATACCGTTACCTTTTTCTTTTTGATATATCCTTCTATCTTGATTTTTTGTGGATTACTGATTCCCGCCAATGCCTGACATGATATTGTTGGAGTAGTCTCTTCTAGATCTAGATATTGTGATGGTTCCAATTCTTGATCTTCTACCTCTTCATTGTCTATGTAGAATGCTTTCTTCTCACTGCATTTATGCCCCTTACTGTACTTTCTCCCACAATTGAAACATAGTCCCTTTGCTCTCCTTTCATCCATTTGTTGAGGTTTCAACCTTGTTGGTTGAGGTACGATTATCTCATGAGCCCCAAAATGATCTTTGCTTCATGTGTATGCTCCACTAGTAGACTTGAGTGTAGCCTTATCATTGGCTTGAATATGACAAACATTTTGCATGGCTTCCATAATATTTGTAGGATGTATTAAGAAAATATCATATTTGATGTCATGTTTTAATGCATCCATGTAAGCTTACAACAATTTTTGATCACTTATGTCATCCACCCTTGTGGCCAATGCTTGAAATTCTGAATTATAATATTCAATATCACCTAAGTGCTTGATTCTTGTCAATTGAATGAAGTATTCATTTTCCCACACTTTCCCATATTGTGCTTCTAAGTCTCTTGTAAATGAACCCCAAGTATAATGATAAAGAGGGAGATTCATTTTCACTATCCATTGATACCATTGATATGGTTTTATCTCAAAGTTCAAAGTTGCTATGTGAATGCTTTTCTTATCGTCGATAATATTATATAGTTCAAAATATTTCTCCATTTGGTTCACCTAGGTACATACCTCTTTTCCATCACACTTCTTTAATTCGACCTTCGTAAAGTTGAATTTAGGACCCCCACCATAATTAACTCCACTATTAGAGTTAGATTCACTAGTTGAAAATAACTTATTATTGGTAGTTTGTTCAACATGAATACCACCTTTATTTTCATGAGTTCCTTGCATTTTGATATCTCCTTTAGGGAGTCTCTTGTCTAGAGCTTGAAAGATCATGGAAGATATGGAATTTTGCATTTCCTTCATGGAATTTTGTATTTCTTCTTTATTTTCATCCATCTTCCTTTCCATTTCTTGAATTTTTCTGTTATGTATGTCATTTTCCTCCAATTTGGATAGTCTGTTATGTATGTCATTTTCTTCTTGAGTCATATATGAGACTTCTCGAGGTTTAATTGGTGTTGTCATATTTTTGGGACCCATATGGAATAATAACAATAATAATACTCTTCTATTCTATCTTTATCACAATTTTTGAATCACCATAAATAGATCTTCCAATAAAAAGTTATGCCAATTGTAAGTTACATACCCTTCAAACCCTTAATTTGGAGTCTTCCCTCCTGACCGACCTTCCTTATGATGTAATTATGAAATTTTGGCCCTTATGATTCTAAAATTTTGTCTTGTATTACTTTTATATGTCCTATCTTCAATACCACAAGTCTTATCAAAATTGAATGTGCCAAGTAGAAGTTAGGGTAGCTTCCCCACATCTTGTTGATTTTTGGCCTTTCCAGGAGAGTGAAATTGTACAACATTCCACACACACAATATTTGATATCTGATTCTAAAACATGTACTCAAAATACTACAGACTGTCCTCTTTCCAATGCAACTAGTCTCATTGAATTTGGATCCTCTCTGAAGAAGATATGACTATTTTATCTGAGGTAACACCTATTTGAGACTAGTTGATAGGATTAGTCATATACCCTATCTTCCATAGGGTGTATATCATAAATTTTTATGAACCAAAAGATAAAAGTTTAACCACATATACCTTTATATGTCCTATAAATAACCTCCAAGTTTCACGGTCTAAATCATCCCAATTTTTTTTTATAGTGAAAATGATGAGATGACTTGATTGGAGAAGAAAAACCCTAGGATCAATGAGCTTTGATACCAAATGTTATGATCCAATGCCTTAAAAATGACAAGAAGTCAATAATTATAGTACACTTTGAGGGGAAAACCTCCTTTTACAAAATATCTAGTTCAAAATACAATATGAGAAGAGACAAGATGATCCTAAGACTAGGTCTCCTTGGTGTGTGTGTGTGTGTGTGTGTGTGTAGGAGACAAAGGGTACAAATATAATGAAAGGGTGCGATGAATGGG
Source organism: Picea engelmannii (assembly GCA_009831015.1). Classification (NCBI taxonomy): domain Eukaryota; kingdom Viridiplantae; phylum Streptophyta; class Pinopsida; order Pinales; family Pinaceae; genus Picea; species Picea engelmannii. The sequence goes on along the minus strand of ML819000.1, from coordinate 141,322 downwards.
TTAAGAGCCTACATGCTATTATAATAGAAGAAACATAATAATTCGATAAAGGGGCTTAATAAGGGGTTTTATACCTAACATGGAGGATTTGTCTAGGGACTAATATTATTTAGCAGTCTGAAATCAATAAACAACCTTAATATCCCATCCTTCTTATTTACAAAAATAACTGGGGCTCCCCAAGGTGACACACTTGGGTGTATATACCCCTTCTTCAAAATTTCTTCAAGATTCACCTACAACTCTTTCAATTCTGGTGTGCCTATTTTGTAGGATGTCTTGGACACCGAGGAATATCCTAGCACTAAATCAATGGAGAAATCAGTGTCCCTATTTGATGACAATCCTAGAATTTCCTCAAAAACATCTTTAAAATCTCTCAATATTGGACGGTCTTCAATATTTGTCACTTTATCTCTAGCTGCCTCTTCCACATGGGCTGCAAAACATTGACATCCCTTCCTGAAACTCTTTTTTAGTTGCATGGATGAAATTTATCTAAGAGTTACAACCCTCAAAATTCCTTGAATCTTACCTTGTTGTCCTTTCTCATCAAGACAAATTATTGTCTTGTTGTAACAATCTAATACAACATGGTGTTTTTCCAACCAATCCATGCCAATTAGATAGTCATATGAACACAAAGGTATAATGATTACATCTACCTTTTTTTTGAGTCCATTCATGTATATTGGGAAATGTTTAACCAACCCATTGATATTTATTTTAGCCCTTGTGGCTAGCTGAACTAACCAAGATTTCTTATGCTTACTCCTTTGCAAGTGAAATATTTGAATAATGTTAGAGTTTATGTAACTATGACTAGCTCCAAAATCAATTAAAATTGCTATAGGTTGATTATTAATCTTACCTCCCACTTCAATCACGGAGGATTGATAATTTGCTTGCTTGTTGTCCAAGGTTGCGTAAATCCTTGACATGCTTCCTCCCATGTCTTCAACTATTTTATCCTCTTGAATGTTGTGTAAAGTCCTCATTATTTCACCTTTCTAAGGGTAGTCCCTATATAAGTGATCCCCCTCACATCCCCAACATTGTACAGGATGCTGCCTTGGCCTTTTCCCAAAAGAATCTATTTTCTTGTGCTCATTTTGGGTTGACCATCCTTGCGGATTTGCTTAGGAGTTATTCTTGAAAAAGGGTGGCTTAAAACCTTTTTACCTTTGATCCCTCTTTCCTTTCATCTTGTCATTCCAAGTCTTTTGGGAGACTTTCCTTCCTCTATTTTTCTCACAAAGATGATTTGTTCTCCTTATGGTCTCCTCCAAAGTCATGGGGTTATCATATTGTATCTTGTCACTGTAGAAGGAGGGTAACCCACTTAAAAACCTTTATATTTTGACATTTTCATCTTTTATGAAGTCCACATGCTTCAACAATTCAAAGAACCTCTTCTCATACTCATCCATTGTAATTCTTCCCAACTTGATTTCAAAGAAATATTTCATATTCCTCTCATAGTAATGCTCATAAAAAGATTTCTCTTGGAAATATCCATTGAACTTCCTCCATGAGACCCTCTTATCATCTAGATGATTGGATTTATCAAGTTGATACCACCACATGGTTTCCTTTAGTTTCAAGTGGTAGGTTGCAATTATTGTTTCCACCCTTGAGGGGTAATCATGTAGATGGAAATATTTCTTCATTTCCAACAACCAGGCCTCTACCTATACTCCCTTCCTATGCTCACCATTGAAATTTGGTGGCTTGATCTTCCTTATTTCACCTTGCAAGATGTCTCCCTCAAGCCTTCTCCTCTGTCTCCTAACATGAGACACACTTGGGATAATACCTAGCCATGAACTCATATAAGATCTCCTAGTGTATTTATATGGGGAATGATGGCACCTGCTCCTACTCCTCGACTTCTTGTCATTCCCATGCTCATCCCTTCTACTATGGGATTTGGATGCTGTCACTTGTCTATTACTAGCTTCTTGCGTTGTGCCAAAGTCTTTATTGGCTTCCTTCTACAACATGTTCAAGCTCTATAGTATCTCTTCCCGAGCTTTCATAATATTTTCATTATCATCCCTATAACTTTACAATTCTCTCTACATAGTTACAAGCTCCTCATAGTTTTATGCTCCTTCCCATCTCTTCTTCCATTAGAACCTGTCTCAACATTCCCCATGTTGAAATGCATAACTATGAATTCCTCCTCATGGTTGTAGGACCCTTGGACATATTCCATTGTTGTGGTTCTCATATAGGAACCAAAATTCTATTTCTGAACCTCTAATTCTATGGAAAATGTGCATGCAAATAAATTTATGTTAGACAAAAATACACACACACACACACACACAATGCAAAATTCACTGCTCAAATTAATTTCTTGTGTTAGTATATGGATTCTCCTCCTCAAGACCTTTCCATTGACTATTCATTTTCCCAATTTTGAGTTCCAAGCAAAAAGATATGGTCTTCAAAAGTTTTGACCATTTTACCCTTTACAACCTTGTATGCTACATGCATCTTCTTTATCTCCTAGCACATTTTTTGATACCTAGAATTCAAATCTATCTCCATAGCTAACTTCTATAGTCCATTATCTTTCCACAGACTGCTCCTAGGCCCCAAATAGACTTCTGAGCTAGGAATTATTCCCTCTAGAAGAAATATGGTACTAAGAAATATGGTACATGCGTCTTCTTTATCTCCTAGCACATTTTTTGATACCTAGAATTCAAATCTATCTCCATAGCTAACTTCTATAGTCCATTATCTTTCCACAGACCGCTCCTACCCCAAATAGACTTCTGAGCTAGGAATTATTCCCTCTAGAAGAAATATGGTACTAAATTTTACCCTTGAATGTTTAGGCTGTAACTTCTTCATACAAGATCTATTTTGCACTCAGAATAACTCATTAGAAATCTCTCCTTGAGATATTTCATTTTAGAAGCATAAACTTTGTTTAATATATGTACACACATTTTATTGAAATTTGATTTTCTAAAAATTTCGTTTAGGCCCTAAAAAATGCCCTGCAAGATGAAGACCTTCAAAAACTGGAAATTTTTGGGAAAATTCACTAATTTATTGTTGTAACAGTATTTAGATTCAAAAAGTTAATCTCAGGTTTGGGAATAATCCCAACCATTAATCTGCTTAGCCTTGCCAAGCCATGGTTGGACCTCCACAAGCTTATCAGAAACTCTTCCTCGGACTCCTCCGATTGGAAGGTCCAAGTTATTGGGCACGTGGACTCCCCTAAAATCTATGGTCCAAAACGCGATTAGACTCTTCTCATCGGAAAATGTCCATTACAAACAAGTTTTATTTGCTTATTTCCCTTTTTGAAATCCAAAATTTGATAGCTTATCGGGCTCGCTTGGTCAGATTCACCCATCGGTATCATTCTCTCCAAACGATACCTTCCAATAGCATTCTTCTGAAGACTATTAGGAGCCATCCCTTTTGAAGCCATCATAACACTCTCTTCCCAGCCATTGATACTCTCCTCTCTAAAAAACTACACCCAACTGCCACGTGGAATTCTTTGATTCGCTCACCCTTGTTTACATGGCACGCTAATGTGGCAACTAACTTAGGATTCTCTTCCAACCTTGACCCTTCTAAGACAACATGCTCACTTGATAGATTGGAAGGTTAGAAATCATGCTGACCGACGACCATGATCATCTCGGGTTCCAAAATTGCGCACTGGTTACCTCAGTCAAAATGACTTCATCAGAAAATATTCACCACCACTAGACTTCTGATAACACCTTCCAAGGTTTCCTTTCCAATATATCTAATGGTTGAAACTACTCACATCATACATTCCAGATCTTCTCGGAAATATCCAACTATTTTACCTTTTACTTAGTTGGACTGACTTCATTGGAAAGTGAATTCATCCCCGAACTTATCGAATTGACCTTTTTGAAGCCACTCTTCTTAGAAATCTAACGGCTAAGAAAGAATCTGACTGATTTGATGATTCTTGTTTCTTTGAACTTCTACCATCAGGCACCCCCCCTTGTACTCAACCTCATGACCAACTCCAATATTTTTGCGAAACATTCTTTTCGAATTCCTATCGGGAACGCCCTGTTTAGAACCTTTGCGATTGGATCTTGATCGTCAATTCTTGAGGTCAAATTAATCCAGGATGTTGATTACCATATTTCGTGGCTACCATGAACACACAAGAATTCAATCGTCTAGGCCAAAATTGACTATGCAATCGACAATTCGATGCCATAAATTTCCTTCTTCGACCACTCTAAAGCACTTAAACTCAAAATCTATTCATAATTTGGGGATTTCACTTCAGTTCACCATTTTCCCCCAAATTCGTCATAAGACGAAATTTGCAACCACGATTTTTCTCAATTCACACTAGCTCCTGGCCCATATAAGCTCAATGTTGAACCTTGAGCTATGATACCAATATATAATGTCCTCTACCTTAACCAAGGAACATTACTATAAAGAAATACACATGAAATTGATATTTTCTTCTACTAATTAATTCCTGTAGCTTACCGGCTACAATTTATACACATATTTAAGTAGATTCTGATACCCATAATGAAATTCATATACATCGTTCTAAATGAACATGAATGCAACTATTAAACTCATTCACACCAACAAATAAACCATTCACATACACATAGTTAAACACATGAATTAAACTCATAAGATATCTCAGAAAATAGATAAACACTTATCTTTTTAAAATTTTTGTGCAACTAGCTGCTTGGGAAGGATGTTCCACCCAACCATAGACTTGTTTTTATAATTATAAACAACAAGTCACCCACGAGATAGGGTTAGGAATCTACAAAATAAGGGTGCCTTTCACAGTCCACTCACAACTCAGTATCACACAACCCACTAGTTTCCTCCTATAACTATCCTGGATTTCTTCCATCTTTCTTCCTATTGACCTGCCCAACCCAAGGAATGTACCCCTTCATCGTTCTCATTCCATCATGTGTCCCATTCATTTATTAGGGTCTCTTTGGAACAATTAACCAAGTATCCCTCTGATGGGAACTCAAGAGAACTCACTGCGAGGAAAAACTACCAACAACCAATAACAAACACTTGTTGTATAATGTAATCCACTAAGGAGTTAACTCTTGAGGCCTGACAACCTGGATCTTCAATTTCTAGTTTCAAAATGATACAAAATGCTCCAACATGCTCCAAAATTCACCCAAACTTGTTGCTCCATCTCCCATGCTCTTCTCCCTTATTCTTTGCTTGTTGTTCATGTAAAACTGAATGTGTAAAACTGTCTGTTACTACCCATACTGATTTCCTCTCTTTTCCCAAGATAGTTGATTGCTCACTATGCCCAATGTTGATTTTACTACAACCCCATGCTTCTAATAACCATGGGATGTGACTTCTATGCTCACCCTCTTACATGAGTTTAATGATTTGGCTCTCATACACTCAAACATAAAATACAAGGTTTTCCCCAAATGATAATAAAATTTAGACTTATGGGTTTGAATTATACCCATAATTAATTCCACCCCTTGGACTCCTCTTAGACACTCCCTATTGAAACATTGTAACTACGAAGTATATTCTAATTATAATTAAGTTATTATTAAATAGATAAATACCCTTTTATGGATTTATCATGTCGGGCTTTGTATAAGACCAAATCCCCTACTGTGTACTGGTCAAACCCTAATTATATGCTACTAATTAAGAAGTCACCCCCCATGCCTAATTAAAGTGGTTTTAGCCACTAAGTGAAGAAGTCGGCCCTGCTTGATGAAGAGACACCACCCTAGCCCCTGTCAACAAGTATAAATAAGAGTGGAAGGCGCCTCATTAGCTCACTCACTCAAGTCACTCATCTAGTGTGCAAACTTGAAGGAAGCTGCAGTTGCAGGAAGAAGAAAGAGAGAGGCACATTGCTCAGTGTTGGATATTCTATTGTGTTTGGTATTTTATCTTGGCATTGTATTGTAAATCTATATTAAGGAAGTTTTTGCTAGGTTTTCTCCCCAATGAGGGTTTCCCGGAATAAATGTTGTGTACCTTGTGATTGTGTATCTTTTAGTGATCCTGCTTATGCTATTATTGTCTAGTAAATTGAAAAAATAATAATAATAGCTCTAAATTTAATATGGAATCAAATCTTGACTAAATAATTCACCTTTTGTAATGACCCCATCGTTATGACAACAAGCGAATAATTTTTTTTTTTTTTCGGGGGCAAGAAGGCGATGATGACAACAGTTTAACCACACCACTGACGACAAACGCAAGCACGCAATCCAGGCAATAGGATACTATGACACCACGCACAGACACAAGGGAAACTGGGAAAAACATGCACAGAATAACAAGGAGGAATGACTACCCACCCGACACAAACATAACCATGCCTACAAGCTAAGGGACAACATCCCCATCCTAACACAATAGCTTAGACGAACAAGGACTAGAACCTAAAGGCACAAAAACCAAATGCCTGAAGGCGTTCATCCCATGCACTAAAAGAAACTTGCAATGCCCGAAAACACTCACATAAAACGCATCGACTCCGGCCAAGATCTCGTTCGCCGCTATCCCACAGGGCGAATCGAGATCCCCGCATCAGGAATCATGCCATTCCCAGATGATAGACGCGTCAATAACCTTGGTGCAAACAGAAGCTATCTGGACCGAGGACTCTAGAAAGTCCGATGCACTAGGAATCGAATACCTATAAGAAAACCACACCCCAACCCCAACAACAGGTTGGAGAGACGCCAAGGGACGACACAAGGAAGATGCTAACTATTATAAGACTTCGTCAACATCCCAACCATTAATCACGTCTAAAATAGTCCATACTGACAGTCTAAATTTAACATAGATTACCAATCTGATAGTAAGTCAAATTTCAATTAGTCACCATTTACAATTTTATATTAGCATTGAATTCAACAATTCTAAATTGCAACTAAGTCAATACACGTTAATTTAAATTAACATTAAGAACAATCTGAATTGGCATTCCGAGATTAATCACCTCTAACAAGTGATCATGAATTAAATTCTAGTGATTAAGTTTATGTTACAGTATTGTGGTGAAATTGTTAAGATGGATTTAACTTTGAAAGAAACAGTAAATTCGTTAACAACTACTACGTTGGTAAATTGGCTGTTTATATATATACATCCTTCTTCAAGTTATCATTCTTTACTAGTATACAAATCAAGATATTCAATCTCTACTCTCCTTACTGTTATTGTATTTAGTAAAATCATTTACAAATATTACACTGGTTAGTTGGTTGGATTATATGTATATGACCTCCTTAAGGTTATTCTTCTTATGAATATATGATATTATCATCAGTTCACGGTTATGAAATGTAATGATGCAAGTCAATTTTCGATGCTATAAATTATCTCCCATTCATCCTAATTCAATTACGATTTCCCTGATCACTTTTTAATTGCTTCTCAATTGGATCTTCTTCGGAGATGATAGATATAACGTTTGAATTAAAATTATAGACGATAAATTTTTGTTGTGGACTACGACCTTCTAATTACACAATTGTAAGATCTGGAATGGGCTGTCAATAATAAATAAAGCAATTGCTGTACAAAACGCACTAGAACGGAAACTTCAATGCTATCATTTAATATATAAGCAAAATCGTTGTGCAGACATGCCAAAAGGGAATTTACATTGCTATCATTAATATAAGAGCAAAATCGTTGTGTAGACATGCCAGAAGGAAATTTACATTGCTATCATTTAATATAAGAGAAAAATCATTGTGCAGACATGCCAGAAGGAAATTTACATTGCTATCATTTAATATATGAGCAAACTCACTGTGCAGACATGCCAGAGGAAATTTACATTGCTATCATTTAATATATGAGAAAAATCGCTGTGCAGACATGCCAGAAGGAAATTTACATTTCTATCATTTAATATAAGCAAAATCATTGTACAAATCGTGGTCATACCAGTAACTAACACAATCAACATTAATGCAATTTTGTGGTCCCAACAATCAACAAAACTCAATCAACAATTAAGGCAAAAATGTGGTCAATAATAGGAAAAACACAGTCATATTTAATTGCTAAACCGTGGGCATTAACAGAAAAAAATAGTCACATTTAACTGAAGAACCATGGGCATTAACAAGAAAAACACAGTCACATTTAATTGCAAAACCGTGGGCATTAATAGGAAAAACACAGTCACATTTAATTACAGAACCGTGGGCATTAACAGGAAAAACAAAACATCATTTAATTGCAAAATCGTGGGCATTAACAGGAATCAAATAGCAGTACATTTTTAATGCAAAACTCAGTCTTCATCAAGGGAAAAAATCGCCCAATCGCCTAATCTGAGTTGATGTCCCGCGCGCTCTGTGCAAATCCCGCTTGTTGACCGATGAGACTTCACCAGTACCTCCCAACCAACGCTAGGGGTACTCTTCTTCCCCCTTAGCCCCCTGAGCTGTAAAGAGGCCACACACACTAACCATAGAATCAACTAGCTCCCATCTTGCCTCGCAAGGCCGAGCTACCACTCCTCACAGAGCTAGGTATCCCAACTCCCACAAGCTAAGTCAGTCAAGTATAGATTTCTGTAGCGTAACGTTACACAAAACAGAAGAGATCCTTCATCCTTCTCCTCCCTCCATTATATAGAGTTTCCAAGTCCTTTACCTTCCCAAAATCCCATTTAATTTAATGTTTAATAAATTAATTCCTAAAAATCCTCTCCATACAAGTGTCACCCATCCCCTTCATTCCTCCATAAATTAATTTCTTTAATTAATTAATTACCCCTATTTCCCGCACCCACCTAAAATCATTCCTAGAATCACTCCTAGGTGTCTCCATATTCCCTTACAATTTTTAATGACTTTCCTCCTTACCAATTTACTAGTTGAGTTAATTTAGAAAGTTCTTAAATGCTAGATACCTTACTAAGTTTGACTTTCTGCTTTTCCCCTTGTGTTTCCCTTTTCTTTTTATGTTTCCCTCTTTTCCTAGTTTCCTAATTATTTTAGATTTCCCTCTTTCCCTTTTTTATTTAAACTCAAAAATGCATGTGCAGAAACTTACCCTTTTTTCCTTTTTTCTTTTTAATGAATAAATATTTAATTAGCATAATATAGTAAAACAATTATTTCCCTTTTTAAAATTTTATCCCAAAAGATTTTTATAAAACAATTAAATTGCTTACTCACTTCTTGTCACAAGATTAATGAAGATTATCATCATTATTTATTTTATTTTTAATTTTATAAATATATATTTTGTCGACGTTTCAGATCCACAACAGGATCCAACTTCAGGACAAAAAAGCCTGAGGTAAAATAAGAGAGGAGCCTTTAATAAATAGTGAAAATTGAACCCTAGGTTTGGGGAGGTTTTACAAATTAGGTATTTAATTAATGAATTAAGATGATAACCCGACGGTGTGAAATAAATTCTAAGCTAAGAATAGGCTAAATTCTAGGGTTGACCTTATTATTAAAATTAGTTTTAATATTAATTTTGTGTTAATAAAGGTAAAATTAAGGTTAATATTGTTATATTAGTGGTCGGCTTAAGTAAAACCCTAGGTTTGAGGATGTTAATATGGTTAGTATTAAATTAACTAAGCATTATTAGCAAACTAGGGTTAAAAAGGCTAAAAATAGGTTAATGTTATTAATATTTAAATTTTAAATTAAGGCTAAATTTAGGGTTAGTCACAAGGTGTTAATATTAATATTAAATTGAATTAAGGTTGATTTAATGAGGTGGCATACTAGCAAGCTAGGGTTAATGTTATTAATATTAAAATTCTATGTTAAATATACGCTAGAAAAATGATTTTATGTTAATTATAGGTTAGATTAAGTAGCAATAATATTATTAGTAGTCGGCTAAGTGGAACCCTAGGTTAGAGGAAGTTCAGTTTTAGGTTAACATTAGGTTGGTTAGTATAAAATGTAATCAATGT
>ML819000.1:114695-130986 GCA_009831015.1 Picea engelmannii | reverse complement strand
ACAGGTTAAGGTACGGAAAAAGTGAGTTTGAAAGTACTAGAGGTTAGTGATGTTTTCTTCCCCGGATGAGCGGGATCCAACTGTCACTAATCTCTAGGCCATTGTCTCGATTTAGGTTATCTGGATTCTTGATGATTTCGATTTCTTCTCTAATTCGTCTTTTAAGGAGATGGTCTTCTTTAGCTAAGATCTTGGTGTCTTCTAGGCGTATGTGATGTTTAGTTGTGAGAGTCTGCTCGGCTAGTGCTGAGGTGCGAGTTCGTTCATTTTTGATATCAGCACTATGCTCTTTAATCCTGGGGATGAAAGAACGACCTGTTTCTCCAATGTAGCATTTGCCACAAGAACAGTCTATTCTATAAACTCCTTTGAAGTTATGTTGGTCGAGCTTGTCCTTAACGGATCTCATTTTCTGTTTGATAGTAGTAAGGGGTCTGAATGAGGTCTTGATCTCCTTCTTTTTAAGGATTTTTGCGATTTTATCAGTGACTCCTTGGATGTAGGGGAGGTAGGCGGTGAGACTCAGGGTTTGGTTGTTTTTGGTTGAGGTTTGTTAGTTTCTTTTTCTTTTTCTTTTTCAAGGGCTTTCTTTATTGCGTTGTCAATCTCTTTTTGTTTGTAACCTATGTTTTTGAAGACTTTGTGAAGGTGATTTAACTCCTGTTCTAGGTGTTCCTTATCTGAAATCCTTATGGCTCTAGTGGATAAGGTGTTAAGAACTCCTAATTTTTGGTTGGGATGGTGATGGGAACTGGCGTGAAGGTAGTTTTCGATGTGGGTCTTTTTTCTGTAAACTGAATGTCCTAATTTGCCATCTTCTTTTTTGTTTATTAGTATGTCTCACCAATCTCTCACCACAGAAACCTAATTGATCAAATATATATTACTATATTAAAGAGGGAAATAATTGTTTTACTAAAACAATTATTTCCCTTTTTAAAATTAAAGTCTAGGTCTAAATTATACTGGTCTAAATTATCTAGGTCTAAATGTGCCACCAGTATAATTTAGACCTAGAATTTAATTTTTGTGTTGGGCGACATTTTATTAGGGAAATTGTTTTAAAAATTTCTTATCACGTTATTCATCCTAAGGCCATCTAGGTTCATTCATTTATCATTAACAATGCAACGTGTCTTTCATGACGCACTAGGTGTTCCAAGGGTGCCACTTGCCTCAGCTATTTCCCTTGCGCGATGTGCCCTTCAGGATGCACTACATGCTCCAAGGGTGCCACTCACCTCATCTATTTCTCTTGTGCGATGTTCCCTTCAGGACGCACTACGTGCTCCAAGGGTGCCACTCACCTCTTGACTAACTTGGTAGACATCAATAACCCCTGGACTCAATACTCCGCCAGGTGAACTTGTGGGAGACTAAGGGCCTCGCCTTATTGCCCGCCCCTTAGAATCATTGTGAGCGACTGTTGTAGTCTGCTCTCACAGCATTATGGGTCCTCTCGAACTAGGTAAACATTGAACTATAGTTCGAGCCATGATGAGAGTGCTAGTAGGTTGTGGTAGGGTTGTTGTCCACACCTCTCCCTCAACATCTCTAGTAGTCGTGCATGACCCCTCTACTCCACATGTGAGTCTGGTTGGAAAGCTATCATCAGCTTGCATCATCAATGAATCATGTCAACAATATATCAATAATCATATCATCTAATCAGATGCACTAATATCACATATAAATCAATCAAACCCCAATGGTTCACTCCCCGACTCGATCCTGAGTCCAAGGGGTTCCATCAATGCCTCTACATTCTCGAGGTCCAAAATCCTGCACACTTAGTAAAACCGAGTCAATAATACCTGTCTATGTCAATGTAGTAAAACAACATGTCATCAACCCATAACAAATCATAATCAAAATCAAACGTTTAATAGTATAATAATCTGGATCCATTGCGAGCAAGTGTCCTCAAAGAATAAGTTCGCTTAGTGCGCAAGAGAGAGATATTACATACACCCCCTCTTGGTCTAAAATTTGTCCTGAAGTTTCATAGTATAAGTGCCGAATAATGTGTATCACAGTATCATAAGTCTATCTATCAAACAAAAATGGAAACTGCTGGTGCATAACATAAGCATCCTCCCAGGTCACCGAGTTTGGACTATAGTTGTTCCACTAGACCTTGACCTGATCTACTGTTCAACGCCGTAGCTATCGAATGCGATGATCCAAGATGTATATAGACTCAGCCGTGAGCACCCCCTCATCCGATACCTACAAGGAACTCATGTCAATAACGTGTGTAAGATATCTAATATAATGTCTCAAAACAGATACGTGAAAAACATCGTGCATATGCCTCAAGGAATCGGGCAAGGCTAGTCGATAGGCCATGGGCCCCTTTCTTTCCATGATCTTGAAAGGTCCCACAAACCTAGGAGAGAGTTTATCTCCCTTTCCAAACTTGATCAAACTCTTATGCAGTTTAATGCGCAAGAAGACTCGATCGCCAACCTCGTAACTATGGTCGATACGGTGTGCATATGCATAACTCTTCTGACGATCCTACGCTTCTTTAATCCTTTGTCTTATTGTTTTCATTTTCTCTTCCATTTCTTGGATCGCTTTTGTTCCCACTAGGACCCTATCCTCAAGCCGATCCCAACTCAAAGGCATCCAACACGGTCACCTGTAAAGAAACTCGAAAGACTCCATATTAATGGTGCTTTGGTAACTGTTGTTATAAGAGAATTTCATTAGTGGCAATAATTCTTCCCAACACTTTTGTTGGTCCACCACGTACATGCACAACATGTCCTCCAAGGTATGGTTCATTCATTCAGTCTTCCTGTCAGTCTCCGGGTAGTACACAATACTGAAGTTAAGTTGGGTCCCCAAGGCCTCTTGGAAAATCGTCCAAAATCGTCCAGTAAACATTGATCCTCGATCAGATATAATCCTCTTAGGCACGCCATGCAGCCTCACAATCTCACTGATGAAAAATCTAGCTATGTCAGGTGCCTGATACGTCGTACGCACAGGAATAAAGTGAGCACTCTTCGTTAGAGTGTCTACTACTACGAAAATCGAGTTGTGTCTCCTTGTCGTCAGTGGAAATCCAACAATAAAATCCATCGAAATAACCTCCCATTTCGATTCCAGAATAGCGTGTGGCTATAGTAATCCTGCTGGGTGTCTATGTTCAACCTTTACCTACTGACATTCTAGACATCTGGCCACATAGTTGACTATGTCTTCCTTCATTCCCTTCTAGAAGAATAAGGGTTTAAGGTCCACCCTCATCTTCGTGACTCCCAGGTGAGTCATGTATATGACTCTATGAGCCTCGCTTAGGGTCAACATCCTCAACTCGTCGTTTGGCGGTACGTAAATCCGATTTTTAAACCTCAATAATCCATCGTCGTCAAACGCAAATTCTTCAAATTTTGGTACCATCATTGTGTTTTGTCCGATAAAACCCTCGACCTCTTTGTACCAGTCATCGTCGCACTGTAAAGTTAGAATCTTTTCATGTAGATAAATCTGAAGAGGCAACATCGAAAAGATGCGCGGTCTCAGACTCAATGCATCTACCACTCGACTCACTGTTCCTTTTATGTAAGTAATCTCGAAGTCGTACTCGCTGAGCAATTCCGACCAACGCCGTTGTCATGCGTTCAGGTCAATTTACGTAAAGATGTGTTGTAATCCACATTGGTCCATCCTTAGTTCAAATTTTGTCCAAAAAGGTAGTGTCTACAAACCTTCAAGGCATATACAATGGCTAACAACTCCAAATCGTGTGTCACATAGTTCTCCTCATGCCTTCTCAGTTTCTTCGAGATCTAAGCGATCACTCGATTGTCTTGCATCAAGACTCCGCCTAAGCCTTCCTTGGATGCGTCAGTGCATACCAAGAAGTCCGCATCCATGTTAGGGAACTTTAGTATCGGTGTTGTTTTCAACAACTCCTTAAGCCTCCAAAATGCTTCCGCGCATTTCTCGGTCCAAACAAACTTCTTGTTTTTCTTCTGCAATTCCGTGATCAGATTTGCTATCTTCGAAAATCCCTTGATGAACCGTTGATAGTATCCAGCTAAACCCATGAAACTACGTACTTATTGGATGTTCGTCGGTGCAGGCCATTCCATAATAGCCTCGACCTTTGTTGGATCCACAATGATACCTTCACCGGAGATGACATGCCCTAAGTAGTGAATCTTCGATTGATAAAATGAGCATTTGGACAACTTCCCATACAATTTGTTCTCTCGCAAACACTGTAGTGCCAAGCGCAAGTTCTCGTCATACTCCTTTGTCGTCTGAGATTAAATCAAAATATCGTCAATGAATACTTGGACAAACTTGTCCAAGTACTCGCAGAACACCTCGTTCATCAAACTCATAAATACCCCTGGGGGGTTTGTCAGTCCAAATGGTAAAATAGTAAACTTGTAATGTCCAAACCTCATCTTAAAGACAGTCTTAGGGACATCATCCTCCTTGATCCGTAACTGGTGATACCCTGATCGCAAATCGATCTTTGAGAACACTGTCGCACCCTTCATCCGATTGAACAGATCATCAATCCTCGACAATGGATACTGATTCTTGATCGTTGCCTTGCTCAATTGATGGTAGTCAATGCAGAGCCTCCAAGACCCATCCTTCTTTCGTATGAAAATAACAGGCGCACCTCATGGTGACACACTTGGATGTATCAGTCCCAGGTCCAACAATTCTTTCAGTTGCATTCTCAACTCCTGTAACTTTGGGGTTGACATCTGATAAGGTGTCTTAGCTATCGGTTCAGTCCCTAGTTTTAGGTCTATAGTAAACTCCAATTCCCTTTCCGACGACATCCCAGGTAACTCCTTCAGAAAGATGTCTGCAAACTTTCTCACCACCGGAAGGTGTTCTAGACCTTCCGCTACTCCCTTCTCGTTTAACGCAAGGATCACATAAAGCTTACACCCCTTGCGCATGCTCTTTCGTAGCTTCAAGGAAGAGATGAATCTGAGGGAAAATCCCTGGTTTCGACCTATAATCACTCATCTTTATCCCTCATCATCGAACAAGCTCAATCATTCCATCTTATAGTTGAGTATTGCCTCATGCGATTCCAACCAGTCCATACCAATCATGACATCATAAGATCCTAAGATTGTGATGTACAGGTTGGCCCTGGTGACAAACTCTCCTAGGTTAAGGGTACAACCCATAACCTTTCCTCCAACCTTTTGTTTGGCTTCGAAGCCATCTCTACGAAGATAAACTTATCCTGTTCAACTGTCTTTACCTTAATCCTTTTTAGCATGACACTCGAAATGAAACTCTCGGTAGCACCGAGATCAATAAAAATACTAAGAGTCTGGTCAGCGACGATACCTAATGTCTTGAGCACAGTAGACTGGTGCTTTGCCTGATGGTTATTCACTGCTGCGTGAATCCGATGGGCCTTGCCCATATCTCCCATGGTAGTGGGTCCGACTAATCCAGACACTATGGTCCTCTCCACAGGGCAGTTGTGTTGGTAGTGTGGCTCCCCACATGTCCAACACCCCTTCTTCGATCTAGTACTCTTGGTACCCAAAGTAGAAGATGACGGCCCATCGGTCTGGAATCTGGGTCTGTTCTGCTGAACAAGCCTAAATTGCTGTTGCTGCGGTCGATGCTACTGCTGATGCTATGGTCCCCGATAAGGTGTCCACTGCTGAGGCGATGGTCACCGAGGTGTAGTGAAAGTGGATCCCCTATGGAAGCCATGATATCCCGACATATGTCTAGCTAGTGTCTGATGCTATTGTGCACCAGATGACACCTGCCTTGCTAGTATTGCTGGAGTCCTGCTCTGACCCCCACTAATAAGATCCTCCTCTGCTATGAGGGCCTTCTGGACAACATCATGCAAGGTTTGAGGCATCAAAATCCTAACCTTTGCACGTAAGCTTCCATTAAGGCTGAACACGAACCCGATGACCTTAATTTTCTCAGTATTAAGATGCAGAGCATACCAAAGTAGCTTCATAAAATGATCCTCATACTCAGGTATCGTACGACCGCCCTGTCATAAGGCATTGAACTCGTTGAGATGACGCTTAATGAATTCCTCCGAAAGGTACCTCTCTCGGAACTATTCCTCGAACAGTTCCCATGAAACATCTTTGAAGGCCATGTTCAACTGCGGTAGGAGCGTCTTCCACCATAGAAGAGCGCTTCCCTTCAGTTGAAAGACCACCATGTGGACCTCCATGTTGGAGGTATAGTCACAAAGTGAAAAGCACATCACCATACTCTCCAACTATGCCTCGGTGGCTGCGCTGTCCTAGGCACCAAAGAACTCGGGAAATTTGACCTTCTCGAGTTCACAGTGAATGCTACCAGTACCGATCAGAGTGTGCGATGGACCCTCAGGGGGTGCCAACACCCTAGCCTCCTCTCTGTCCAAACAACTGATAAGTGCCTCAGACATGCGCTGAAAAAATCTCATCATTCCAACCACATCACCCACTACTATCTGCTCCTTCTCGACTACCTCTTCGTCTCCCTAGGGGTTAGACCCCTTAGGCATGGATGCTACTAGAGGCGTCACGCCTCCTCACCTAGCACCCCATTGTCTACCTCTATGACGTCCTCTAACCATGGTTACCTTCATGAATACAAGTCAACTTAATTAGTAACATATTGTCAAATATCAAATCAACGAAATCTGTAGTGTTCCCAAGTCGGGGGTTGAACCCACTCTAATACCATATGTAATGACCCCATTGTTATGAAAACAAGCGAAGCAATTTTTTTTTTTTTTGGGGCAAGAAGGCGACGATGAGAACAGTTTAACCACACCACTAATGACGAACGCAAGCACGCAGTCTAGGCAACAGACTACTATGACACCATGCACAGACACAAGGGAAACTAAGCAAAACATGCACAAAATAACAAGGAGGAACAACTACCTGCCTGACACAAACACGACCACGCCTACAATCTACGAGACAACATCCCCATCCCGACACAAAAGCCTAGACGAACAAAGACTAGAACCTCAAGAAATGTGAACCAAACGCCTGAAGGCGTTCATCCCATGCACCAAAAGAAGCTTGCAACACCCGAAAACACTCACACAGAACGCACCGACTCCGACCAAGATCTCATTCGCTGCTATCCCACAGGGTGCACCGAGATCCCTGCATAAGGACTCATGTCATTCCCAGTTGATAGATGCATCAATAACCTTGGCGCAAATAGAAGCTATCCAGACAGAGGACTCTAGATAGTCCAATGTGCTAGGAACCAAATACCTATAAGAAAACCACACCCCAACCCCAACAACAAGTCGACGAGACACCAATGGATGACACAAGGAAGACGCTAACCATCATAAGACTTTGTCAACATCCCAACCATTAATCACATCTAAAATAGTCCATACTGACAATCTAAATTTAACATAGATTACCAATTTGATACTAAGTCAAATTTCAATTAGTCACCATTTACAATTTTATATTAGAATTGAATTCAACAATTCTAAATTGCAATTAAGTCAATACACGTTAATTTAAATTAACATTAAGGACAATCTAAATTGGCATTGCGAGATTAATCACCACTAACAAGTGATCATGAATTAAATTCTAGTGATTAAGTTTATGTTACAGTATTGTGGTGAAATTGTTAAGATGGATTTAACTTTGAAAGAAATAGTAAATTCATTAAAAACTACTACGTTGGTAAATTGGCTGTTTATATATATACATCCTTCTTAAAGTTATCATTCTTTACTGGTATACAAATCAAGATACTCAATCTCTACTCTCCTTACTGTTATTGTATTTAGTAAAATCATTTACAAAGATTACACTGGTTAGTTGGTTGGATTATATGTATATGACCTCCTTAAGGTTATTCTTCTTATGAATATATGATATTATCATCAGTTCACGTTTAGGAAACGTAATGATGCAAGTCAATTTTCGATGCTATAAATTATCTCCCATTCATCCTAATTCAATTACGATTTCCCTGATCACTTTTTAATTGCTTCTCAATTGGATCTTCTCTGGAGATGATAGATATAACGTTTGAATTAAAATGATAGAGGATAAATTTTTGTTGTGGACTACGACCTTCTAATTACACAATTGTAATATCTGGAATGGGATGTCAATAATAAATAAAGCAATCGTTGTGCAAAACGAACTAGAACAAAAACTTCAATTCTATCATTTAATATATAAGCAAAATCGTTGTGCAGACATGCCAGAAGGAAATTTACATTGCTATCATTAATAAGAGTAAAATCGCCGTGTAGACATGCCAGAAGGAAATTTACATTGCTATCATTTAATATAAGAGAAAAATCGTTGTGCAGACATGCCAGAAGGAAATTTACATTGCTATCATTTAATATATGAGCAAACTCGCTATGAAGACATGCCAAAGGAAATTTACATTGCTATCATTTAATATATGAGAAAAATCGTTGTGCAGACATGCCCGAAGGAAATTTACATTGCTATAATTTAATATAAGAAAAATCGTTGTCCAAATCGTGGTCATACCAGCAGCTAACACAATCAACATTAACTCAATTTTGTGGTCCCAACAATCAACAAAATTCAATCAACAATTAAGACAAAAACGTGGTCGATAACAGGAAAAACATAGTCATATTTAATTGCTAAACCATGGGCATTAACATGAAAAACACAGTCACATTTAATTGCAGAACCATGGGCATTAATAGGAAAAACATAGTCACATTTAATTTCAAAACCGTGGGCATTAATAGGAAAAACACAGTCACATTTAACTATAGAACCATGGGCATTAACAAGAAAAACGCAACATCATTTAATTGCAAAATTGTGGGCATTAACAGGAATCAAATAACAGTAAATGTTTAATGTAAAACTCAGTCTTCATCAAGGGAAAAAATTTCCCCAAAAGTAAAAGAAAATGCAGTCTTGAGAGGTGGCGAAATCACTAGGCAACAAGATGAAATGCAGACTCAGTCAAGCATCGAAGGTAGTTTGGCAATGGTGAATCGTCGTCTTGAATAGTGGTGGAAAATCACATTCATATAGGTAAACCGAACACCCACCCAATGGCTCCATTAACCAGTGAGGCACCGACAATTCATGGAGGAAGAAAGAAATGTCAGAAAATACAATTCGCAGGGCAAAATTCTCCCCCTCCCCAAAGAAACAGATTGCAGTCTTAAAATGCATGAATTCAGTCTTAAAATGGAAAATCGCCTTCTAATAATTGAAATGCATAAGAAGAAAAAGGAAATCACCGTTCAATGGGAGTAAGTGCCGTCAATAAAAGACAATGCAGAAATAAATTCATCCAGCATTATATTAAAACGCAGAGCTAAATTTTTCAGCAATATAAAAAAAAAATGCAGAGTTAAGTCATAGAGCAAGATAGTTACTCAACCAGGAACAATCAACAGGGTTAGAAGGCTGAGCAGAAACATCCTTCGCTCATCATCCACGCATCGAAAAATAGGGCATTGAGATCCATAGGTCTATTAACACCGAAGCGACAACCGTAGATCAGGCTCCTGGCTGACTGCTCAAGAACGGACTGATGAGCTAGGGACGAAGGAAAAAATAAACCATAATCATCTCAATCAATAAACCACAGGACGATTAGACATGCAGGGATTGAAGGCCATGGGAAATTAATAAACATCAAGCTAAGGTGACGGGGAAAATTTCAGTCATCAACTAGAACACTAAGACTATCATATTCTTTACCTGATTAAGCATACTGAATAGAAAGCATAAATCATACTAACAATCTACCATGCAAAAATAAAGGAAGTGTACCATTTCCCAATTGTTTGCTCTGAGTTGATGTCCCATGCGCTCCGTGCAACTCTCGCTTGCCGACCGATGAGACTTCACTGGTACCTCCGAGCCAATGCTAGGGGTACTCTTCTTCCCCCTTAGCCCCCTGAGCAACAAAGGGGCCACACACACTAACCAGAGAATCAACTAGCTCCCAGCTCGCCTCGCAAGGCCGAGCTACCACTCCTCACCGAGCTGGGTATCCCAACTCTCACAAACTAAGTTAGTAAATTATAGATTTCTGCAGCGCAACGTTACAAAAAACAGAAGAGATCCTTCATCCTTATCCTCCCTCCATTATATAGAGTTTCCAAGTCCTTTACCTTCCCAAAATCCCATTTAATTTAATTTTTAATAAATTAATTCTTAAAAATCCTCCCCGTACAAGTGTCACCCATCCCCTTCATTCCTCCATAAATTAATTTCTTTAATTAATTAATTACCCCTATTTCCCTCACCCACCTAAAATCAATCCTAGAATCTCTCCTAGGTGTCCCCATATTCCCTTACAAGTTTTAATGACTTTTCCCCTTATCAATTTACTAGTTGAGTGAATTTAGAAAGTTCTTAAATGCTAGATACCTTACTAAGTTTGACTTTCTATTTTTTCCCTTGTGTTTCCCTTTTCTTTTTATGTTTCCCTCTTTTCCTAGTTTCCTAATTATTTTAGATTTCCCTCTTTCCCATTTTTATTTAAACTTAAAAAGGCATGTGTAGAAACTTACCCTTTTTTCTTTTTAATGAATAAATATTTAATTAACATAATATAGTAAAACAATTATTTCCCTTTTTAAAATTTTATCCCAAAAGATTTTTATAAAACAATTAAATTGCTTACTCACTTCTTGTCACAAGATTAATGAATA
Source organism: Picea engelmannii (assembly GCA_009831015.1). NCBI lineage: Eukaryota > Viridiplantae > Streptophyta > Pinopsida > Pinales > Pinaceae > Picea > Picea engelmannii. The sequence continues at coordinate 120,305 of ML819000.1, read as the reverse complement.
TTATCATCATTATTATTATTATTTTTTTTTAAATATATATATATATATATATATATATATATATATATATATATGGATAGAAAAAAATTGTGCCACAAGTATAATTTAGACCTAGACTTTAATTTTCGTGTTGGGTGACATTTTATTAGGGAAATTGTTTTAAAAATTTCTTAGCACGTTATTCATCCTAAGGCCATCTAGGTTCATTCATTTATAATTAACAACGCGATGTTCCCTTAAGGACACACTAGGTGCTCCAAGGGTGCCACTTGCCTCATCTATTTCCCTTGCACGACGTGCCCTTCAGGATGCACTACGTGCTCCAAGGGTGCCACTCGCCTCATCTATTTCCCTTGCACGACATTCCCTTTAGGACGCATTACGTGCTCCAAGGGTGCCACTCGCCTCTTGAATGACTTGGTAGACATCAATAACCCCTAGAGTCAATACTCCGCCAGGTGAACTTGTGGGAGACTAAGGGCCTCTAAAGAATAAGGCCCCCACCTTATTGCACAACCCTTAGAATCATCATGAGCGACTATCGTAGTCTTCCCTCACGACATTGTGGGTCCTCTCGAACTAGGTAAACATTAAGCTACAGTTCGAGCCATGATGGGAGTGCTAGTAGGCTGTGGTAGGGATGCTGTCCACACCTCTCCCTCAACATTTCTCCCTCAACATCTTTAGTAGTCATGCGTGACCCCTCTACTCCACATGTGAGTCTGATCGACAAACTATCGTCAGCCTGCATCATCAACGAATCATGTCAGCAATATATCCATAATCATATCATCTAATGAGATTCACTAATATCACATATAAATCAATCAAACCCCAATGGTTCACTCCCCGACTTGATCTGGATTCCAAGGGTTTCCATCGATGCCTCTACATCCTCGAGGTCCAAAATCTTGCACACTCAGTAGAACCAAGTCAATAACACATGTCTATGTCAATGCAATAAAAAAAAATGCCATCAAACCATAATGCCTCATAATCAAAATCAAACGTTTAATAATATAATAATCCAGATCAGTTGTGAGAAAGTGTCCTCAAAGAATAAGTTCTCTCAGTGCGCAAGAGTGGGATGTTACACCTTTCACTAGGTTTCCAAAAATGTCATTATTTCCGTACAAGAAACTTAGGGATTTTTGTTGGAAGAGAATTTCATCCTAAAAAATATCTAGGGAAGTGCACCCTAGTGTAGCAAACTCATTGGCAACTTGAGCACACCTTTTTAGTGGACAGAGCCTCTCGAAAGTGAAACCCTAGTTTTTACTAGTACCAAAAAACTAGAAAACTAGAAAACCAGAACCGGTACTAGAAGTACCAGTCCAGATTTGTGCAGGCCCAGTTCCAAGGGGTAAAATTTGGATCTTCAAAAAACATAATGCACTAGGCTACTCGCCTCAGCCAAATGCACCTCTTGGTAAGTTCATATTTAAATTCTGAGCACTTACAATTTTTGGTCATTTTCCTAGCTCTAGAACAAGATGTATGCAAGCACCAAGGATGTTGACAAGTTTGAAGGTGTGGATAACTTCCATGCATGGAAGTATATGATTTCACTCATTCTTGAAGAGAATTATCTTGCAAAATTGATCAAGGAAAATGTACTAGAACCCACAGATGCTACAACTAAAGCAAAGTACCAGACGAATATGGTTAAGGCCAAAACAATCATTGTCGGCTTTATTAAATATCACTTGATCCCTCAAGTGGCCTTTAAGAACACTCCAAAAGAGATGTTTGATGCCCTAACCAGAATGTATGAAAGAAACAACATTAACCCGAAGATGAACTTGAGAACCCAACTCAAGAATACGAAGATGCAGAAAGGAGAAACAATTCATGACTATTTCTCAAGGATATCTCAATTCAAGGAACACCTAGATGCAATTGGAGATAAACTAGATGAATATGAACTCATAATGACAACTCTTAATGGTATCACAAGACCTTGCGATGCCTTCATCCAAACTATTTGTGCAAGAAAGGAGAAACTACAATTTGACATTCTTTGGGAAGAATGTGTTCAAGAAGAAGCAAGAGTAGTTAACCGAGAAACAATTATTTCAAGGGATGCATATCAAGCCCTAGCTGCTCATGCTAAAGGAGGAAAGAAAAGGTCTCACTTAAATAAGGAAACCCACCTACACAAGGAATCTCACTCCCCAAAGGGATTCACACATTCCCATAAAGAATCCCACCCTCCAAGGAGATTCCAGAAGTTTTAGAAAGGTTAAAGAAGAGAAAAGGATTTCTCCTCTTATCAATGTTACCATTGTGAAAAGATGGGACATATTGCTAAGAATTTTCCAGCTAGAAGAGAAGAATATAAGAAGATAAATAAAAAAAGACACCATGCCCATGTAGTTGAAGATGATGAGCCACCCACAAAGATGATTAAAGAAAAGATTGAAGACTATGTCTTATTCTCTTCCCTCTCAGGATCTGTGTCACCTGGAGAGGACACTTGGCACATAGATAGTGGTTCTTCTAAGAACATGACAAGTTAGAGAGACATTATCTCTAGCCTTGCAGAAAAGAACTTTTCCCAAAAAGTTACACTTGGATATGATTACCAGTACCCTATCAAAGGAGTGGGAGAGTCCACCTACAAACTTGATTCAGGGACCCCAATGAAGATGAAGGATGTACTATATGTACCATATTTGACAAAGAATTTACTTTCTATCTCAACCTTAGATAAGAAAGGTTTCATGGTTGCATTTATAGATGGTGAAATTCGTATGTGGCCTAAATGAAAACCCATAGAAGATGCAATTGTTATTGGAACATAAGAAGGTGTCCTGTATAAGTTAAAAGGTCATCCAGACGTAGCCTTGACTCACTCCACTGAGAGTCCATGTGAACTTTGACATATAATACTAGCTCACATCAAATACAAAGCCTTACCATATGTGAGCAAGGTAGTTACAGGTCTACCATAATTCAAGGTTGATCATGAAGGTGTGTGCAAGGGATGTGCACAAGGAAAGAATATCAAGAATCCTTTCCCGAAGAGAGACAGTAAAGAAGAAGGAATCTTGGAGGTCATCCACTCAGACGTATTTGGCCCAATGCCATCAACCTCTCTTAGTGGGTACATATACTATGTTTCATTTATTGATGACTATTCTCGCAAGACTTGGGTTTACTTCTTGAAATCAAAAGATTAAGTATTTGGAAAATTCGAGGAATTCAAAGCCTTGATAGAGAATCTCTCTGAAAGAAAAATCAAGATACTCAGGTCATATAATGGAGGATAATACACCTCAAAAGAGTTTGTAATATTTTGCAGAGACGCTGAGATTAAGAGGGAGCTCACCACTCCTTACAATCCTCAACAAAATGGTGTAGCAGAAAGAAATAATAGAACAATAATGGAAGCTGTGAAGACTATGCTCCACGATCAAGATATTCCAATGCACTTATGGGCAGAAGAAGCAAGAACAACAATGTATGTACAAAAAAAATTATCCCATAATGCACTTGGGTTCAAAATCCCCTAAGAAATGTTCTTCAGGAAGAAGCCAGAAGTAAGCCATCTCAAGATATTTGGTTGTCCAGTGTTTGTACACATTCTGAAAGAAAGAAGAACCAAGCTGGACCCTTCAGAAAAGAAGAGAATATTTGTTGGATATTGTGAGGTCTCAAAGGCCTTCAGAATTTACATACCAAGTTACCATCATATTGATATCAACAAAGATGTAACCTTTGATGAAGATGTAGCACTCAATAAATCAAGGAGATGCCAACTTGAAGAAGTATATGAAGAAGAACCTGTAGCTCCCAGAGTTTCAGAACCAGTGATGGAAGTCATAGTTTCCCCTAATGATAAGATTCAATAAGATCATGATATGATAACATCTTAAGAAGCTCCCCAGATGATGATCTCTCACAAGAGAAAGACAACTTGGGCAAGGGAACTTATTCAAGATGGAGAGAAGTATGGTTCCCCAGAAGGAACCACGAGACAAGTCAAGAACCTAATCCATTCTCCAGTTATATGGATTTGATGTGTGACCTAATAGAAAAGGAGCCTACTTGCTTTGAAGAAGATATTCAAAAGAAAGAATGGGCAGATTCCATGACATAAGAATACCAATCCATTATAAAGAATGATGTATGGGAAATAATTCCCAGACCGAAGAACAAGGATGTGGTATCTTCCAAATGGTTATACAAGATAAAACATGTTGTTGATGAAAGTATCGAAAAACATAAAGAAAGGTTTGTAGCTCATGGATTTTCTCAAAAGGAAGGCATTGATTATGAAGAACGTTTGTTCCTGTAGCAAGATAGACTTCTATCAGAACAATTATAGCTCTTGCAGCAAAGATGAAGTGGAAGTTACACCAGATGGAAGTGAAAATAACCTTCTTAAATGGTTTTATTGAAGAAGAAGTGTATATAGAACAACCTCAAGGGTTTGAAGTTGAATACATTAAGACAAATGTCTACAGGTTGAAGAAGGCTCTGTACGGATTGAAACAAGCTCCTAGAGCTTGGTATGGAAGAATTGACAGTTTTTTGATGAGCTTTGGATTTACCAAGAGTAAAGATGATTCTAACCTTTACTTCAAGGTTATGAATGACGAGCCAATGATATTTTTTTTTTTTGACGAAAATGGTTATGGTTTATATTAGAGGGGTGGCAAAGCCACAAAATCTGTTACAAAATGCCCCGAGATTTTTCGGGTCTACAGATCAAATACAAATGTTATGCAACACTGTTTCAACATAAGGTCTAGCGCTGTTTTAGCTTATGTAACAACACTGTATTTCAGCAATTGTTCCAGCACTGTGATTTAGCATTGTGATTCTTACAGCACTGTGTTTCAGCAAAGATCCTGCTCTGTTTCAGCACTGTGAGTCAGCATCTGTGTTTCAGCAACTGTGTTCCAGCATTTGAGTTCCAGCATCTGTGTTTCAGCATCTGTGTTCCAGCTTTGTTTCAACACTGTGTTCCAGCATCTGTTTCAGCTCTGTTTCAGCACTGTGTTTCAGCATCTGTGTTCCATCATTTGTGTTCCAGCATTTGTATTCCAACATCTGTGTTCCAGCAGATGTGTTCCATCATCTGTGTTTCAACTTCTGTGTTTCAGCATCTGTGTTCCAGTAGTTGTGTTCCAGCAGTTGTGTTCCAACATCTGTGTTCCAGCAGTTGTGTTTCAGCAACTGTGTTCCAGCTCTATTACAACGCTGTGTTTTGTGTGCCCTTGAGCTGCAACGGGTCATGGGATTTTCACATTTTCAGTGATGCCATTGAATGACAGCTCTCCAGCATCCAATAGAATGCCTTTGTTGGCTTCTTGATCAACATTTCGATTTAAGTCCCTTAAAACGTGATAGCAGTGATAGGTGTTCAAGTTCCTTAATAGGAGGTGGATTTTATCAAGGAGGTTGTTGAGGTGGATGCTTTGAGTTGTGGATCTCTTGATAATAGCCTGTATGATTATTATGGAATCACCTATTATTGCCAAGTCCTGTATTCTGAGGTTGATTGCCAATTTCAAACCTTGCCAGAGCGCCAAGGCTTCGGCTCGGTTGTTGGACTCTATGCCGAGTCCAATGGCATAATGCGTTGCTTTGTCTTGTCTGGGA
>ML819000.1:90007-112003 GCA_009831015.1 Picea engelmannii | reverse complement strand
CACACGTAGGAAGCTGAACCTTGGACTGTGGTGGCCCATACTTTTGCTACTAGCGCTGTGAATCCTTGATCATTTATCCAGTTTGGGCTGAATCGAAAGGGGATGGGCCCCTTGACTTGATCTTTTTTGACTTCTAACCGAATAGGTTTGTGGTCAGATACACTATGGGCCAAAATTTCAGCCTTTGCTTCAAGTCCTAGCAACAAAAGGGTGCTTTGTACAAGGAATCTGTCCAATCTGGCAGCGATGTGCCCAGGACCAATTCTCTTATTGGTCCACGTGTAACGACCTTTGACTAGTTTGACATCAAGGAGGTCCCATGCAGAGGCTAAGTCCTCTACCCATTCTCTAGTCGGATCTCTCACTATCGAGCCGCCCCTCTTCTCGTTCTGGGCTAGGGTAACATTTAGATCTCCACCCACGATGATATTGGTGAGATTGTTTTGTTGGAGGTATGCCTGCAAGGAATCCCAACAATGTTTTTTTTCACCTAATAATTGTGGTGCATAAATATTGAAGACGCTTACCTGACAGCCCGTGTCTTTGTGGAGGAATCTGGTGTGAATCCAATGCATGCAGATTTCAGAGCTGAGCAGGTCTATTTTGGAGGCGTCCCACATTGTACACAGCCCTCCTGAGGCACCCCTTGAATTTTCGGCGACTCCGAGACTTCCTTTCCAAACTTTCATCAGGGTTTTGAGCGCATCTTGCTGGCTCATTTTAGTCTCCTGGAGCAATAGGATTCTTGCTTTCGAGGCTTTGAGAATATCTTTTAACACTTCTTCCGTGTCTTATGAAACGCAGTTGGGATAGTGGGCTGTGACCCGTTGAGGATGGCTTGGTGGGCTTCCTGGTTTCTTTCTGCAATTTTTGACTTCCGACCTCTTCCCTTTTTCTTTGGGGTGGCCCAAACCTCACTTGCTTCTTCTGATTCACTGCTTAACGAGATCTCCCCCTCCTCTATATTCTGACTACCGACTTGCTTCTGGGGGGAGTTATTTTGCGTCCCTGCTTCTTCCATTGGCGTGTTCCCTTTGTTTACCGGACTCTGGTCTTTCTGTTCTCCCGCTTGAACTTCTTTTGTTGGATCTTGCTCTCTGTCCTCCATTCCTTTGGTTAATATTCTGAAGTTGTTCTCCTTTTCTGTAGTTTCGGTGGATTTTGGTTTCTACGGATCTGGCTGGTCATTCCTTTGGCCTCTTTCTCTTGATCTCCCTTTACGGGCTTGCTGCCATCCTTCATCCCCTTATTTTTCTAAGGAGGGGGGGTTTTTTGGACAATTTCTTTGGAAATGGCCATATTCGTGGCAACCTCTGCACTTGAACGGGAGTTGTTCATAGTCCAGATTTTGGAAGTGCTGCCAGTTGCCAACCTTCAGCTTTATGGCCTCTGGTAGGCCTACCTCCAGATCAACCTCTACACAGATCCTCGCACAAGAATACTGGTCTCTAGGTTCTACTCGGTCGATGTAGTGGCCAAGACCATTGCCTATTGCCTGAAGCGAAGAGAGGTTCCAGCAGTGGATTGGCAGGTTGGGAAGCCTTACCCAGACCGGGACATCCTTGGGGACTTCTGAAGTAGGGTCGAAGTTCGGGGTCCATCTGTTTAGGTAAAGTCCTTGAGTGCCCATGAAGTATGGGCCATTTCTGAAGATCAGATCTCTATCCTCCTGGGAGATAAATTCGAATATAAAGTATCCTCTCCCAACCGCGTAGCATGTCACACTGTTTGCTATTAGAGGTCTCCAGTTTCGCTGAATCCATTTTTCGGTGGATCTGGTTGAGGGCCAGAGTCCCATAAACTGACCAATGAGTCCTCGTTTAGAGAGAGACAGGGCAACTTTGATAGGGAGATCCGGAGGGAGGTCAATTTTTGGAATATCGTTCAACTTCTTGACAAAGCTCGAGGCTTCTACGACGGTCGTTTTTTTGCTGCATGCCTCTACCAGGCGTCTAAAGGAGGAGGCGGGGGAAGGAGGGGGCGACGACTCCCCTCCCTGGTCTGCCATGGCGGCACTCTCAAACCCTTCACGGAACTAGGTCAGGGCGTGCGCGCAATTCGTTCTCTCCAACAAGCGATTATTTCTCCTAAACTTTGAAGGACATGGGGGTGGGCTTTGATCCACTTATGTGTGCATGGGTCACGATACCATTTAATATGGTATCTCTGGGTGCAACCACATGTTCGAACACTACCTCAAGGTGTCCCCATGGCTCCAGGTAAATCCCTCACAAGAATTGAACCTTGCCCAACGGTGAAAAACTCCTCGCTTTTCACCATTAGATCCAACCCCTTTGGGCAACGAGCCAATGATATTACTACTATATGTAGATGATTTATTCTTGATGGGAGAAGAAAAACTCATCATAGATTGTAATAAGAAGCTCGTTGTAGAGTTTGAGATGAAATGCCTAGGATTGATGCATTATTTCTTAGGTATTGAAGTTTGGAAGATCCCAGAGAAGATATTCCTTAACCAAGGGAAGTTTGCAGTTGAAATACTGAATATGTTTGACACGTTGGAATACAAATCCATGAACACACCCATGGAAACAAAGTTGAATCTCTTGGTTGATACTTCATTAGAATTGGTTGATTCTACTCTATATAGACAAATCATTGGATCATTGATGTATCTGATGAATACCAGGCCAGATATATGTTTTTCTGTGAGCGCCTTGATTCAGTATCTAGTAGAACCCAGATGTGTTCACCTTCTTGCTGCAAAAAAGGTGATGAGATACCTTAAGGGTACGTTGGAATTTGGTCTCTGTTACACTAGAGATAATGACTTCAGACTGGTTGGTTATAATGATTCATATTGGGCTGGAAGTGTTTTTGATAGAAAGAAAACTTCAGGATGTTGTTTTAGTCTAGGGTCATCCATGACTTCATGGAAGAGTAGGAAGCAATCCAATATTGCTCTCATCACGACAGAAGCGGAATACATTGCAACATGTTCAGCTAGTTGTGAATCCATATGGCTTCAGAAGTTGTTGATAGGTCTATTTGATCTGGAGATGGAAGAAACCATGATTCTATGTGATAAAGAAAGTTGCATAAAGATGCCATAGAACCCTGTGTTCCATGACAAGTCGAAGCACATAGAAATATGGTATCACTACATTCGTGATATGGTGTAGAGGGGAGCTATAAAGCTCCAATATGTTGGCATAGATGAGCAGGTTGCAGATGTGTTGACCAAGCCTCTGTATCGTGTAAAGTTTGAGCACTTTCCAGACAAGCTTGATATAGTCCGAAAGGACCTTCCTCGAAAGGGGGAGTGATGCTAATGATACTATGGTATCTTGACCAACAACATCATCATCATCATAGGGAAATAGAATGAGGTAGGTGTATAAGCAACATTTTGTGGTACTCAGATAGTCCTCAGGGATATTTATTGAGACAAGAGGGAAAGTACAACTGGAAGGAATTGATGCAGAAAGCCCAATTTATTGAGGAATATATTCGTGAAAGTAATGCTAATCACAAAATTATATTGGGAAGGCCCCAAAGGTACATGGTCAGAGCTACAAAAGAGTCATTGATGTTGGGTTAAAAATATGATCCAGTTACTATCCCAAGGATGGATATTGGTAATATTTCTCATGCTATCCATAAAATGAAAAATTAAATCCTTTATATGAGAGGAGATATAGAGCACACAAATCAAGGATTTGGAGAGGTTCATCCTAGAAAGATTAATGAAAAATATTGTAGATAAATGGATGTTAATCGACCAATCCTAGCAAAGATTTTGGATGCAATTAGTTTTGACAATGAATTCATAAAATATAGAAAAGACATTAATCCAAAACAAAAAAAACAAAGTATGAAGAAATCCAACCTTTGTAATTCTAACTATGTTTCCCTCCTACCCTCTCCTCACTAGGTCTAAGGCCACCGGGTAGTGGATTTAGAAGAGGAGTCTGATGAAGAGTGGGGAATTTTCCCTATATTAGATTATAATAATAAACCTAAAAGTGAGAATAATAGGGTCCCAATGTGAGGGATATTCACTCTTTCACTTGATCCATGGGAAGAGAATGATATCAATGATAGGTTGGTTATGAGACGAAGATATTCCCAAATACAAAAATTGTTGAAGGCATAAATGCATTCTTTGAAAATATGAGATAATACAACCTTAACAATATCAAACATGTTGTCCATGATAATAAAGATGTGGTTTCATTTTTCTCTTTTGATCTATATGAAGGTTCTGAAGGAGATATTTCCAAAAATGAGATTGGAGGAAATTGGGGAATTTTCCTTAGAACTGCATTTGTTTTTGTTTTTCATTTAAAAAAAATCTCAAATAAAAGAAAACTACAAGCTCTCATATGCAAAAATACAAGGATGATGTTATCCATGAGAAAATGGAAAACTCTTCAAATTTTAATACTTTCAAAAGCATGTTGGGAAGTACTGAAAATGGAAAGCAGGAACAACTCATCAATGATAGTACCCCACACGAGTATCTGTATCCAAAGGATGAATTGTTTCCCCTATCACAGTTTTTTGTTAAGTTTGAGCTAGAAGTTCATGAAAAAGAAGATAATTAAGATATGGATTTTTAGCCACAAGTTTTTCTCAACAAATTTTCTAGACCAAGAGATGAATTTGATCATGAGATTGAAAATGCATGGACAACATTTGATGAGGACTAGACATTGGATCCTTAAATCAAGAAATCATTTTTATATTTGTCACTACTTGATCATATGGATTTAATTGTTACAAATACCTTTTTCAATCAAGTGGGTAGTGAGGTAAATATAGTTCTTGAGTTTATCTATGAAGGTTGTTGCATGGAGTCATGGTTTTATAAGGCCATCTGTGGGCCAGCTTCAAAGATTGCATTTCTCCCCTTCATCCTTCAAAATTTTGATGCAATGAGCTCATTTTTTGAGAAAGAGTTTCATGTCAAGGTTCCATATTTAGTATGTATCTCAAGCCCAATTCTTGATCAATTATTGACCCTACTACATGAATGGCTCAATTGGAAGTTAACATATACTTGAGGTACCCCACACAAAACAATTAGTGTAGGGTAGGTAATGTTTTTCATTTTTGATTTTGTACATTTGGTTTACAAATTTTGACTCAAATAAATAATCTTGTTGGTATGAGTGTCATCTTGGGAGTGACTCCATGGCCCAATGGAAAAGGAAACTAGTCTGATTCTTGTGTTCTCAACAACCCACAAGGGGTTATTTTATTGTAGTTGGAGTTGAATGTTGATGTGTTTTCCTTACCACCCATCAACCAAGGGATTTGGGTCTATGTTGTTGATGATTGTGGCTTCATGAGACATCCTCCATAACACGTTCTCCTATGAGACTGATTTGATTCAACCTGAGAGGGAGCCCAGTGTTGGGCATACCCAAGTGATGGGGCATCATTCTCCTCTGTGTGAGAGTTGAGTCGTTCCCCAATGGATGAGGCATCGTTCTCCTCTAGAGAGTTGAGTTGTCCCCTAGTGGTTGGGTGTGCCCATGTGATGGGTGTATCGTTCTCCTCTGTGTGAGAGTTGAGACGATGAGGTACTCCAGATGATTCTGTTGAGTATGAGGTCCCTGTGGCTGAGCATAGATGGACGTGTCCCTAGTGGATGAGAACTAGTGGACATGTCCCTAGTGGATGAGAACTAGTGGACGTGTGGATCCCTTGCTATATTGTCTAAGTGTAAGATTTACCTGTAACCCTAATTGTAATGTAAAGGGTACATGTCAACCCCACCATATGTGAAAGTTAATTAATGTTTATTGTTATAATTAATTATTTTCCGAGTTATTAAGGTCGAACCTATTATGCCAATAGAAACCACTTTTGTTGTGTCCAGTCTAGTATAAATAAAGGTGATTTTCCCATTGAGGAAACACACAAGTCACTTGTCATTTCAGAATTTCAGCAAGTACATTTCTAGGGCTGAAGTGCACACCTCTCTTGGGTGCAAGTTTCAAGGTAGTAGAGCACCCTCTTGTGTGCATTAGGGTTTTATGGTTAGGGGATATTCTCTTGAGAATATAGCAAAGGATTGCTGGGTTTTCTTCCATTGATTAAAAGGGTTTCCTAGGATATTTCTTGTGTTCTTGTGCATGGTACTTCTTCTTGTGATCTTGGTTATTGCAACAATTGTGAATGGTGTAGCTGCATTTGTTTATGGTTCAAGTAAATGCTAAAATGAAATAAAACTCATGTTTGAGACTAGCATAGTGAAAAATTAACATGGTATTTGAGAATAGGTCTTGAACAAGCCATTTCACAAGCCTTCAAAAGCAAGCTATCCTCTTTTCTACAGAATCGTACAATGCTCCTAGGGTTTCTAGAAATCCGTACGACCCTATCCTTTTTGGGTGTTCCAAAATTTAATACTAAAATGTTGGGGATAAAAATTGCATAGGGGTGTACGACCTCCCTCAGCGCATCTCCAACAACTCTCAGATTGAAATTCTGAGAATTTTGGATTTTTGTCCCGAGGGTTTTTGCAATTTTTTTTAGAAAATTCAGATTTAGGGTTTCTGCAACTCATTGAAGGAGATTTTCAGCTCACCAATGTTCTTTTGAATTTCAAGGCATATTTTTGGCAGTCATAATCCCAACACAACCTAAGATTTCTAGCCTAGCCTATCCATTAGGTTTCCTATCCCAGTTGGTAAGGGTCTGTGAGGAATATGAAAATATGATGAACATAACCTTGGTGGAAGATAGGCTTGATGGATCAAGCAACTTCAGTTCCTAGAAGTCAAGAATTTAGATAACCCTTGAAGAGGATGACCTATTGAATGTGATACAAAAGGCTTTACTAGAGACAACTACCGATGAAGAGAAGGAAGAAAGGAAGGAAGACGACGTCAAGGCAATGAAGATAATCATCTACTTAATATGAGATCAAATCCTACCTCGTATTTCGAAACTGAAGACAAAATATGAAATGTATGAAGCATTGAAGAATATGTTTGAGAGTAACAACACCCTCAAATCTCTTGCATTGAAGGGCCAACTTCAAAATATCAATATGACAAAAGGTGACACTATTACTATCTTCTTCATGAAGATGTCAGATATTAGATATCAACTAGGCACCATTGGAGAAATCATATCAGACAGAGAACTTGTCTTGACCACTCTCAATGCTCTTCCAAAACATTGGGAACCATTTCTTCAAAGTATCTGTGGTAGAGAACAACTACCTACTTTTGATCGTCTATGGACAAACTCTACCTAGGAAGAAATCAGACTTATAGCTAGAGGAGTGGAAGACTCACCTCATGATGACAATCATACTCTTTCCCTTCATACAAAGAAAGGGGGAAGAAATAAAAGAAACTTTATCCAAACATTCAAAAATGAGAAGACTTCATCAACTTCAGGTTATGATTAGAGAAAAGACATGTCAAAGATCCACTACTTCAGATGTGACAAGTATGGACACTTTGCGAAAAATTGTCTTTCCAGGAAGAGAGGAAGACAATATGCTTCCACTGTTGACATGGATCCAGACCCACCTTAGAGAGATGAATACATGAGAGATGAGGATTTATTCCTCTGACCTTTCTCAGGAATACCAAAAACAAGATTGAGCATGACTGTAGACTAGGGTAATTTTTGTACTACATTCCTTATTTGATTTAATCATTAACCTGTAGTTGCTTGCATTCTGATAATGAAGTGTATTATCCCTAGTGTGGGATCCCTCTTGATTTGGAACATTATCCCTGGTACGGGTGTCCAAATTTTCTTGGTTTATTATTGTCCTAGTACGAGAGGCCAACAAAGTAGTGTAAAGTCAGTAGAGGACCTGAGAAGACATGAGATGTCTCTAGTTTAGCAACAGAGAAAAAAGGAAGATGTCTATCCTTCAGACTTTAAAGGGAGTCACTTGACTTAGAGGGAGTCAAAATATTTGAGAAGAAGGAAGAGACAATACCTTCTCACCCTTCAGCAGTTCAAAGAGAGACAATCATTGTTCTAGTTGATCCAGTTTCTCTAGTTGATATCCATAGAGACATTGCAGTAGGCCATAAAATGCCTGCCCAAGATTGACAAACTTTGTAGGAGGTAGAGGGACATGCAAATCCTCAAGGCACATTCTGAAAGAGAAAGAGACCATAGAGATTTTCGAGCTATGTTTCATCCATGAGCCACACCATTGATACCAAGCCTTCTCTTCATGGAGAAGCAGTAGGTCAACAAGTATGGAAAGATGCCATGATAGAAGAGTATCAGTCCATCATGAAGAGTGATGTGTGGGATATTGTTCCGAGACCAGAAGGGAAATTTGTAGTGACTTCCAAGTGGATATATAAGATCAAGCATGCAAATTATGGAAGTGTCAAGAAATACAAAGTGATACTTGTAGCCAGAGGATTCTCATAGGTGGAGGGAATTGATTACGAGGAGACATTTGCTCCAGTATCCTGATACACTTCCATCCATACTATCATTGCACTGGATGCATCCATGGGTTGGAAAATACATCAGATGGATGTAAAGAAATAATTTCTTAATGGTGATATTGAATAAGAAGTTTACATCGAGCAATCAAAAGGATTTGTGATACACAACGAGAATCTCATGTGTGTAGGTTGAAGAAAGCCCTATATGGACTAAAGAATGCACCTCTTTCTTGGTACGAGAAGATGGAATTCTTGATGAGTTTTGGCTTCAAAAAAAGTGTTGCTGATCCAAACTTATATTATCACATTGTTGGTGACGAGTGCATGATCTTGGTCCTGTATGTGGATGACTTATTCCTCACCGGTTCATAAAGACTTATTGCTAAATGCAAGTGAGCATTGACTTCTAAATTTGAGATGAAGGATATAGGTATGATGCACTACTTCTTGGGACTAGAAGTATGGCAGAGGACCGGTGATATTTTCCTGAGTCAAGGAAAATATACAGTGGAGATATTGAAGAAGTTCGGTATGACAGACTGCAAATCCATGCCTACACCAATGGTGATGGATTTGAAGAAAATGAACGATGCTTCTACTGATTCAGGCAAGATTGATCCTCATTTATATCGAAAACTGATTGGATCATTGATGTATCTGGTTAAAACCATACCTGATATATTCTATTTAGTGAATGTACTTAGTCAGTTCATGAGTCAGCCGAGACATACTCACTGGATAGAAACAAAGCATGTATTGAGATATCTACGAGGCAACATTGGTTATGGTATGAGATATGCCTCCAGTGTAGACATGAGTTTGTAGGGATATGCCGATGCAGATTGGGTAGGGAGCGCAATGGACTGGAAGATCACATCCAGTTGTTGTTTTACATTGGGGTCTACCATGGTTTCCTAGTGCAACAAGAAACAAATCTCTGTGTCCTTGAGTACCACAGAAGCATAGTATATAACATTGAGTGTGACAGTCTGTGAAGTAGTGTGGCTTCGCAAGCTCCTGACATATTTATTTGATCATGAGATGGATTCTACCATTATTCATTGTGATAACCAGATCTGTGTGAAGCTCTCTGAGAATCTCGTGTTTCACGATAAATTGAAACACATTAATATAAAATGTCATTATATCAGAGACATGGTGTAGAGGAAAGAAATACACATGCAATACCTTCCTACACATGAGAATATTAAAAATATCTTCACCAAATTGCTTGCCAAGATGAAGTTTGAGTACTTTCGTGAGAGACTTGGCCTGGTGGAGAATGCCTCCCTAGCTAAGAGGGAGTGTTGATGATTACAACTTCGTGATACATCCTCCAGGACATGTTCTCATATGAGACTGAGTTGAGTTGACCTGAGAGGGAGCCTAGTGTTGGGCATACCCACGTGATGGGGCATCGTTATCCTCTATGTGAGAGTTGAGTCATTCCACAATGGATGGGGCATCGGTCTCCTATGGAGAGTTGATTCGTCTCCCAGTGGTTGGGTGTGCCCATGTGATGAGTGTATCGTTCTCCTCTATATGAGAGTTGAGATGATGAGGTACTTCAGAT
Source organism: Picea engelmannii (assembly GCA_009831015.1). Taxonomy (NCBI): domain Eukaryota; kingdom Viridiplantae; phylum Streptophyta; class Pinopsida; order Pinales; family Pinaceae; genus Picea; species Picea engelmannii. The sequence continues at coordinate 102,025 of ML819000.1, read as the reverse complement.
GATTTTGTTGATTATGATGTCCCTGTGGCTAAGCATAGGTGGACATGTCCCTAGTGGATGAGCACTAGTGGATGTGTGGATCCCTTGTTATATTTTCTAAGTGTAAGATTTACCTGTAACCCTAATTGTAATGTAAAGGGTACATGCAGACCCCACCATATGTGAAAGATAATTAATGTTTATTTTTATAATTAATTATTTTCTAAGTTATTGAGGTTGGCCTTGTTGTGCCAATAGACACCACTTTTGCTATGTCCAGTCTAGTATAAATAAAGGTGATTTCCCCATTGAGGAAACACACAAGTCACTTGTCATTTCATAATTTCAACAAGTAGATTTCTAGGGTTGAAGTTTGCACATCTATTGGGCACAAGTTTCAAGGTAGTAGAGAACCCTCTTGTGTGCATTCGAGTTTTATGGTTGGGGGATATTATCTTGAGAATATAGAAAATGTTTGCTAGGTTTTCTTCCCTTGAGTAGAAGGGTTTCCTAGGATATTTCTTGTGTTCTTGTGCATTGTACTTCTTCTTTTGATCTTGGTTATTGAAACAATTGTGAATGGTGTAGATGCATTTGTTTATGGTTCAAGTAAATGCTAAAATGAAATAAACCTCATGCTTGAGCCTAACATAGTGAAAAATTAACATATGCTTGGACCTAGCATTCTATCAACTAGAAACCAATTTTTGAAATATGAAGAGTGCTAGATGATCCTCACATGTTGGTCACAAAATCCAAGAAAATTATTACCTTAAAAACTTGTAATTAGTTTCAAATATTGTAGTTCTTCTTTACACAAGGTCATCAAGGATGATAGGTTTTTGTCTTAATAAAAAAGGAATGCCAAGTAAGGATAATAGATGATATAGAGCCTCTCACTAGATAGACCTTTGTGTTGGATCTACCCAACATTTTATGGAATAAAAAATAGATTTCATATGCTCAAGATATTGATGATTTCATCCATGAATCCATTAAATAGGTCAAATGGCTTGGTTCAAAAAAAGGAAGGGTTTGGAAATAATTTTTCTTTATTTAGGAAAATAAAGTATGATTTTGGACCTCCTTCTTATCCACTTTGCATGGACACCTTGTCTCTCCATTTCACATAATATGGTTCCGTGTGTCATGATGTGGTTGGTTGGGGTTTCATATGGATGCATGCAAAACCAAAGTGGGGGTGAATGAGCTTCACCATGTGTCACACAGAGATAGGTCCAACTCATGTAAATATGCCATAAGATGGTTCCATGTGCCATAATGTGGTTGGATAGATTTTCATAGGGATGCATGAAAAATCAACGTGGGAGTGAACGAGCTCCCTAAGTCTTAGGGTAAAATTGTCATGAATTAATGTGGAGGGGGGAGGATGGATAATGCATAGCTAAAGAGGGGTGTTAGGAGGACACTACCTTCACATCCCACATGAATAAATAGGTGTCAAGGTGGAGGGATAATGATCTATAAAATTTCATGAATATTCCATTGGAACAGTTCATCACAACAAATTTGATAAACAAAACTGAAATCTACACTATGAAGGTTAAATCCCTTAGATTCCAAAATATTTAGTTACTGATTTTCTGCTTATGCATGAAATAGATAAAATGCAATAAATAGAGAATAGGGAAATACAATCACAGACCATCCACAAAATAACACAAATATTTTCTCTGGGACACCATTACGGGAAAAAACTGAGCTAGAAGGTGAGACTTCTTTGCTCTCTTTTCTCTGGTATAGAGATAATGCAAGTACAAAGGAGAAGACACTCTCTATGGAGTTATCTGAGACCTGTGGCCTGTTAGGATGCTACAGAACATTAAACCCCTATATTATGCTCTCTAATATCCCACTCCTAGTTGCTTTTCTTTGCTTTGGAAGAAAATACAATAACATAGAATGGAACCCCTTCTCCTTCTAGCGACCCAATATTTAACATAGACCGATAGGCGTCTAGGTTTAGAGTTTTGACTTCCTCAACCTTCAATTGTGATACTGTTTTTGACCTTCTATATTCTTCTTTAAAGTCCTCATGTGGCTAGCCCCATATGCATGAGTAACGAGGGCTAACGTGGCATCCTCTCGTACCATGGTGGTCAACATGATAGATGAACTTGCAGGAGGAATACATTTTGCATACGAGCTTCTATTGATGCATGGTATACACCATTGAAAAGGTATCAAAGTGAAAAACATTTTAAAGGGGGTGTGCATAAGTATTAGACACAATAACCCCAAAAAATGCCATTTAATGTCTCAAAATGGCTTCGAAAGATTCTAGACTCTAATTTTCCAAACTGGAACCTGCCACTAAAATGACCCTGCAAGATGATTCCTCCAATTTTTCCACTCTAAAAGCATCAATATAGATGAAAACAAATATAATGATCCAATCCAGATCAGATAATGCAAATTTGAAGAGGTGTTAGGTGGAATATTCCTTCTCATCCCACATGAAAAAAGGGTGTGAAGGAAGAGGGACAATGGGGAATGAGAAAAAGGAGGTAAGGGAGGGGGATCCACATTTTTCATGGAAAAATCCATGCAAAATGTGGATCCCCCTCCCTTCCCTCATTCTCTTTCCCCACTTTAATTTTGGGATCCACTTTAAATGGGATCCACTTTAATTTTGGATGCATCCTTATGCAACCAAAACCAACCACATCATGACACATGGAACCATATTATGTCCTATTAATATGTGGTAATGAGTTGGACCTATCTCTGGGTGACACTTGGTGAGTGAAATTGCTAAAGGTGATTGGGCACTGACATGGCAGGGAGACTGGGTAGTGATGTGGTGACCAAAATTTAAACTAAGGATGAGCTATATAAGAGTCCAAAAATATCTCTACCTTCACACTCAAATACATTATGAAAGTGATTTTGTTTATAAATAGTTCATTCTTCCCTCTTGCAATGCATTTGGCATAAGTAGGGTGAATTTTAATCAATGGCTCATATTGCACAAGGAAGCTAATTGACAATGGTTGAGCCTCCTCCTTTTGGAGTTCATAACTCGAGCTCATGATGTCAAAATTAAGAAAATGATAGCTCATTGGAAAGGTTAGAAGATAAGGAAAAACTTGGATATGATTTAAAGAGATGAAAGTTGTAATACTCTTTTTGAAAAATTCAAAGAATAATTTGGTTCATATGGCTGCTTTCAAAAAGTTTGATTTGGAATCTTGACTTCCCAAGATTATAATTTAAGCTATCGGAGTCCAAATTTCAAAAATGAGAGATTATTGGAAAGATAAATAAAGACCAACTTGGGAATGGTTTCCATGGCTGCAATTTCAATTCTCATGCACACAAAATTAAATTATAGTCATAAGTATTTCTGGCAATGGATATCAAATTATTTTGGGAAAATGTTTTATTAAAAGGGATTTAAGTGGGCCCCAATTAAGGGAATGAATTTTTAAATGCATATGTACCAAGGGTTTCCTAATAAAACATTGAGTGATAAATGAATTATTTTGTTGAAGGAAATGTATGTGAGATATTGGAAGGGACAAAATCCCTAACTTCCAAAACAACTACCAAGAGGATGAAAAAACCATTATAAAAGAAGCATTCAATGACATTTAAAGGGCTGAGAGCCTACCATTTTTACCTCTTACTTTGTGAGTATATATTACCAGATTCTCCCATTCCTTGCTTCCTAGTTATCCACTCATATATCCTTTATGTTTCATAAGATATGGCATTAAGGTCGAGTTCTCATTGTCATTCTTGTTTCTTCCAAGTCTTTTATTTTAGTCCACATGAGTCCCTCTTAGCCCAAAGAAAGCAAATGCTATTATTTGGTTGTTTATTTAGATCATATGAGTTTTGTATTTCCATTAGAAAACTTTATTTTTGACTATCATTCTGGGATTTAAGTGTTATGTATTTAAACTAGACTCCATAGAAGACTATTTAAGAAAATTTGTCTTTTATGATTTTAGACTCTATTTGATGAATCATAAACCTTGAACACATGTTTTCCTATACATATTTATGATATTTACGATTGAAATCAATCAATTTTTTTGACAGGACCCTTGTTATATGCATGCTTTCCTCTCAAGTGATATTCAGTTGAATATCCTACTTGCATATGTTATAGAGGCATAATTGTGCTTGAATGAATATTTTGGTTACCTAAAGAACTGGTCTTTTCCAAACCTAATAAAAGAATATTGATGGATTTTCTAAATAACATTCTCCTTTCCATTATATGAAGAAACTCAAGAAGACACCTTTCAAGATATTAAAAGAGGATTACCACCTCTATAAAAGTGAAGGAGGGTTTCTTTGTTCCCCATGAAGAATACCCTCAACGTTGATAATTTCCCCTTGCAAGGAAAAGTGATCAACAAATCAACAAAGAAACACATGAGATTGGTTTTATTATTTGACATTCCTCTACAAAGATCCTAAGAGTAATTAAGTGGTTCAAAATTGAATGATACCTTCCAAAATTATCTTGGCCTTTAGCTCTTTTTTCATGAATGTCTAGCAATATGTTAATTTTCGTTTTTCAAAATAATTCAATATAACTTGCCAACTTGGATAGAAGAGGTATAATAATAGTAGTCCTATAATTTCAGGGATTGTTTTTATCCCCACTTTTAAAAATATGAACAATGAGGCTTTGAGTCCATGGTTTAGGGAAACCATGTACTAAATAGCTTGTCATACAGAAGAGCTTGCAAATGTGAGGGATAAAGACATGTCCTCCAATTTTAGGATTTTCACTTAACAACCTTTGATGTTATTATCTTTCCCTTTTACAAGTTGTTTAACCCCAAACTCTATCTCTCCCAAAGTAAAAAATTCTTGTTTTGTAACAAGGATTTGAAAGTTTCCCACAACATTAGGGCATCATAAAGCTTCTTAAAGTATGAATTCCAGTCCCCTAGGGGAATCATACTATTTTCTTTATTTTTTCTAGTTCAAATTGGCCTCCATAGTTTCTTAGGATTGAATTTAGAAAGGTATGAAAGTTTCTCTTTCTTTTTATTTATATAATTCTTTTTTTTCTTTTAATTAGGTCTTTGAACTATTTTTATTGTCAACTTTTAAGGACTCTTTAGAGGCTTCCGTGATGGATATTCTAATAATTTTACACTCTTTATCATATCAAGGGTTTCCCATTCTATTTTCCTTTTTACACGAAGTTTCAAAATATTACTTGTTTATACAAGTTGAGACTGTTGTTGTAAAACTATGATAATGGTCTTAAATATTATTATTACTTTTTGAGATATTTAATTCTTTTTGTAATCCTTTAGAGAAATATCAGTTTTAATTTTTTCAAGATCAAGTGCTTTTCATTACTAGATTTGATCTCTGTGGGTTTTTTATAGATGGCAAAGTTTAGAGTTAGGATTAAGGGTCTGTGATCTGAGTTTGGATCATGGTCATTTAGGATGTCAAAACTAATTATTTGGTTGTATATGGGGATATCATATATAACATAATCTACCACATACTACCAAGACCATAAATACAAGTCATCGGGTTGGATTTTGACACTTCATTAGGCCATTACAAATTATTAGGTCTTGACAACTACAAAGCTCAATGCATTATCAAACAAATTTTCACCTAAATCGTCAAATCTTTTTTTATATTTGTGAGTTAAAACAAGGTCCTCATGTTACTATCGAGTGTTAGGGCTAGATATATTGCTTATAATTATAGCTTGGTTACTTTTTGTTCTAGCATTAAAGTCCCCTATAAACATGAAACTACCTTCCTTTCTTAGATTATAAATATCATGTTGTAAGGCATTATATGGACAATTTTTATCTAAATTATTTTTCTTATAAAGGTAGAATTTATAGGCACAAAATAACATATTCATATATAAAAAAAATCCTCAATAATATTTAAATAATCCATCCATATGTATTTGCTGAAATGATATTTCTTATGAAGCTTGATATAAGGAAAAAGGTTCTTCCCTATGTAACAATATATGCCTCCAATGATTAGGTTCTTCCTTATGTAATAATCTATGCCTCCAATGCTTTCAAAACAATTTCAATAGAGGATGGGGATCTCTTCTTCCACATTCTATGTTAGGGACCCTTTAACTTGAGACCTTTACTTCATGGAAAACCCGTTTTCCTTTCTTCTGCTTTGTTTACCTTTTGAAATTCCTTCCTTAATTCACTTTGAATATGGGAATGAGATCCTCATTTATATAAGTATTCTCGACTCTTTTAGACTCGAAGATTTACTAAATATTCCATATATATGGTTAGTAGAACTTACCTTAACAAGTTTTGACTTATTTTTATATTTAGTTGTTTTTCCACCCTCTTCTCTTTTATGAGAAATGGGTAAATCAATTGTAACTTGTTTTCTAACTACTAAACTATAGAATAGTTGTTTTCTAACTACCAAACTATAGAATAGTCTCAAATCAATGAAATATTTAATACACATATTATTATAACAAAAGAAAACTAAAAATAATTAGTCAATTTAATTAAAATTATTATAATAATTAATACAATCCACCTCTAATTAAATACTCTAATTTAAAAAAAAAAACTATTGAGTTACAAAGAAATTGAGAATAAGAAAAAGTTGCATTACTAAAAAAAGCCATTGATTTTGAGTTAGAAGTATATATGCTATCAATCTTAAGAAATTCAAAAATGTTCTCTCCAATGTTATTAGCCTTGAGAAAAAACTAAATATTGCAAAAATGAGAACAAAGTTCCATGAACTTCATACAAAGCCTATAACATCATTGGAAAGCAAGAGTTTTTAAAATTTACAATTTTAACAAAGTAGAGACTTAACATTTGTGAGTCTTAAAATTGTTTCTAATGTATAAATACTTCTTTATACTTGTTTAAGACACAAATATCTCTTTATACATATCTTAAAATATATAAGATATATGAAGATTGGATTTCATTTCCAAAATATTTAGAATAAGAATCATATTTATAATTGTTATCCTATAAAAACAAAAATTAAATAATAATCTCAATTCTCAAATATTTAAAAAGAAAAAATATATTTTTAATTAAACTCTATTAAATCAATATTAATTTTAATAAATAATTTTAACCATCCTCAAATTTCTTTATCCCAATTTTACAAAATATATCTTTATCCCAATTTTTAAAAATAGTTACTTAAAGTGGATACCAGAAAGACACAGGTTCCTTATATTCAACTTGCCTCCAAAGGTTTTTGACCACAGGCACAAAGTAAAGCAAGCCCATGTCCATAGTTTGATTGACGAAATAATAACTGAAAATATTGTTTAAACATTTTATTTTTTGATATTTAGGTGATATAAATGTGAGTGAAATTATTCATTTGTTTAATTTGCATTTTAAATGTATAAATGGATTCATTATTATGAGGATTTGCATTTCACCAATATTTAATCAAATTGAATAAAATTAATCAAAAATTATGTAAAAACAAAACAAAACTTAAAACTTTTAGACAAAACTAAAATGATCTTTTCATTCCATCATTGTTTCATTTTTGTTTTGTTGCTATTACATTATGTGTTGATAGTATGATCCTAAGTAGTAAGGGTTAAAAGTGTTTTTTTATTTAACATAAATTAAAAATTGATGGAAATTAAGATATTTAAAAGTTTTAAGACTTTGTAACTGTTCTACGTTTTAATAACAAAAAACCTATAGAACACTTGAATTGAATTATAGGCTACAATTTACCAAAAACAATATACATTGAACACTAAAATAATAAATATTTTTAAATCCAAAAACATCCTAATTTACACAACATTTATTACATTATTAATAACATTTATTACTTTGTTACAAAATTTATATTAATTATCTGACTAGCTTAGACAAAAATGATTCCCACTGATTTATCCTTATCAACAATTGGACAATTTAATCTAAAACTAGTAATTGTTGGAAGTTGGACAGTGGAGTTTTTCTTGTTCCGAAAATTAATATACAAAATGTTTAATGTTCTCTTTGCGATTTAATCCAAAAAAATAATGATTACTGGAAATTGGACCAGCGGAGTTTTTCCTGTTCCGAAAATTAATATACAAAATCTTTGATATTATTTTAAAATGTTCTCTTTGGTTCTTATCCGATTCCGATTCAACGCCACGGAAGTTAAAAATGCAAAACCGTAGCCGGTAAGGCGAAAGAAGAGTAGCTGGCAATTAAATGACGACGATGAAGATTCAAGAATATGAAATTAATTTTGTAATCACACACATGCATTAACTGTGACGTTATCGCCACGCCGATTCAAATGAATCAAAGTAGCTCTGCTGACTGTAATTTGACGTGTCACATATATCCTTCCTTTGGGACGCTCATGATCGTTTGTTGAAGGCTCATTATAATTTGTTTGTTCGTGAGAGGACTTTGCGAGGCCACTTTTGGCAGAGCAAGGACACTGGACCAAATAAGCAAAGATTTACGTATATGTTACACAGAAATTCTGTGAACTGGTCATTGTCAACTGGTCATGGTCAAAGCCAATTAGTTTTCAAGCAAAGGCGCTGATTAAGGTCAATTATGGACCATCTTGTTACCTTTAAGATCATTGTAGAGGAGTTTCTCAATACTAAAATCAATTTTTGTTGTTGTTTTGTTGACTTTAGAAAAACTTTTGACATGGTTCCTAAGAAAAACCTTTGGAATAGGTTGGAAGAGATAATCGTACCTCTAGAGTTGAGGGCTGCTGCAATAAGGATGTATGAGAACGTTATTGCTAAGTTTAAACACATTAGGGGCTGGTCAAAAGAGATTCACTGCAATATCGGAGTCAAACAAGGTTGTCCCTTGTCCCCTACCCTTTTTGTCATATACATTGACAAGTTAGATTATTGATTGGAAAAATCAGGTTGTGTAGGCCCTACTCTAACTGGTATAGTCATCCATTTTTTTATTCATGCTAATGATATCATTCTTATGGCAAGGAGTCCCCATGATCTTGAAAACCAACTAAGAATCCTCAAGGATTTTTGCTCCAATATGGGTATGAGTGTTAATAGACTAAGGTTATGATTATTAAATCCAATAAGATCCCTTATGATACCTTCTTATATGACAACAACAATTTGCACTAAGTGACTTCATACAAATATCTTGGAATTGATATTGACCACAAGCTTAGTTGGAATTATAGTATTGAGAAAAAGATTATTGGGGGATGAAAATCTTATTATGGGCTTGAAAACAATTGTAAATCAACTGATCTTTAGAGTTGGGATAAGAAAAAACTTATCTTTATGGATGTGAGGGTGTAGTATTGGAGAAAGATAGAGCAAATACAAAAGAATTTTATAACCTATAATCTCAAAATTAAAGGAAATACGCCATATCCCATCCTCACCTTAGAAACAAGCCTCTCCCACATTGAGAGCATGGCTATGACTAGATACCTAATGTATAAGAACAAGTTAATCAACATGGAAGACAAGAGGCTTCCTAAAATTGTTTCAAAATCGAGTCATAACCACCATCCACTCAAGCAAGGAAAGGATGGCATAAAGATGCCCGGTCTTGGCTAAACTATTGAAGAATCATGGAAGACACCTTTTTGGAGAATAAAGATACTATTAAAAAAAGGTCAAATCAAAATTTAAGGAGAAAATGTGGTCTGATAAAGAGTTAGAGGGAAAAAGAAAATTAAGGTATTATAAGGATGTAATCAACCCTAATCTAGAAGATCAAAATTATCCATTACCAAGTGTAAAGAAAAAAATAAGCATTGCTAAGATAAGAACAAGTTTTCACAGCTGAGCCTCGGTCAATTCCTAAAACCCCATGGGATGAAAGAGTGTATCACCTTTGTGACACAAAGAATGTTGAAGATGAATAACACTTTCTCTTAGATTGTCTAGCCTATGTACCCATATTAGATCTCATTTTCAAAATATTTGTCACACTACCAACCTTCCTAACCAACAAAAGTATTGTGATCTTGGAAAGCTTCTCTTAATGCTAAACCAATTGTGTCTTTTAATCATCATCATCATCATCATTTTTGCAATAACCTTGTTAGATAATGAAGATCTATCTTAATTCATAAATTAGTTTGTTTAAAATATGTAATTTTTTTTTTCAGATTTTTTTTTTAACATTACTGTTATTCTGTGTGGTGTAAGTAATCAGATATCAAGTTGATTATTGGGTGAAAATTTCAAACTGTAGTTTTTCAGTGCTTCATAAATCCACGTTAAACAATATCTGGGGGTGAAAATTTTGAGAATTCGATCTGTTGAGCATTCATTTAATAAGTCCAGGTGAAGATAGATCAATATCAAGTCAAAATATGCCCACGTTTAAGTGGAAAATATTAAGTCTCAAGATGAGCATTCATTTAATAAGTCCAGGTGAAGATGGATCAATATCAAGTATCAATATGCCCACGTTTAAATGGAAAATATTAAGTCTCAAGATGCGCCAGTGAGCGCAAAAACACACAAGTTCAAGCAGTGCAGGAAGACGCCTAATCTGCATTTACACGAGGCATTCTTAAATCTTAGGTTTTTCTTTTCAAAGCTCCTTATATCACACGTTTTCTTGTCAAAGTTGTAAAGTAGCTTATATCAATAATAGGTTTTAGAAATCATGTGTAGTATTTAACTATATTTGTTAATTCCCATATCATTTGTAGGCTCTTCAGCTATGGAATGGAGATACACTTGCTGCAAAGCCCTAATCCAGACTCTGCACATTGATAATTTTGCACTCCAGAACGATATCAAATCCTGTCCTCTCATATTGCTTTGATCGTTTTCTGTCAGTGTGAGAGCATGCAGGTCGTAGAGAGCAAGCTCGTTGAGATGAACATCAAATTCATAAAACGCACAGTAGAGGAAGGAGGAATTTATGTAGATCAACTCTTCTTCCATCACCCAGATGATTTAATGATTGAGATCTGCAACTGCGAGAATCTGCCCTTGGGTTCTACGAGATGTGCTTGCATTTTCAACTCGTGTCAATCCCAGCAACAACAGCAGATATCAACACCATATTGTGCATCGGCTGCAGATACTACTAATAGCTCTCACCAAATTCTCAAAATTCTTTAGAGAAAGGATTCCAACTTCGCAAGGCCTGCAATCACAGATAGCTGCATTAGAACCCAAAACTACGTTTGTTTTGTTTTAGAATCACTGTGATTCAGCTGTGGTATGCATCAGTGGTGTGTGGAGTGTATTTGATACAATTCAAGTAAATGGTGTGGAATGTATTTGATACCAACTCAAGTAAACTATTTCTGGATGACTGTTTGGAATTTGCAAATAATATGAACATATCTTGTCTTTTCGTATACCGATCTCTGTAATTCTATCACCATTTTATTAATCTTTACAAGTGACCATTGGTTGATTACTTCATTTCCACTCTCCCGTATGCAAATAAATAGAATCATTTTAATTGTATGTCTATGTAATTCTATTGTCATTTACTTAATCTTCACAAGTCACCATTGCTTGATTCCAAATGCAAATAAATAGTATAAATTCATTTAAAACCATTTTATTGAACAATCTAATTCTAATAATTAGATAAAACCATTGGTTGATTCCAAATGTAAATAAATAGTATAAATTCATTTTAAACCATTTTATTGAACAATCTAATTCTAATAATTAAATAAATTAAAAGAATTAAAGGTCGATTTTCTAATAATTAGATAAATTAAAAGAATTAAAGGTCGATTTTGCTTAAAAGATTGGTTTTAAGGTTTTAGGATTTCAACCTTTTCTAATTTAATTTATTAAAGTAGGTGAAATTAGTAAGCTCTATTAAGTGTAAAAAGTTTTCAAGTGCAAAAATATATGTTTGTAATTACATCATTGACCTTACAATTTATGGGATCAAGATTTACAAACTTCATATTAGAAGTTTTGACTCTTTTATATAAGATGCTTGAGCTTGTAATATATATATTTTTTGGTTGTGTTCTAAAATCCATTTTTTTGTAATATATATATATATATATATATATATATATATATATATATATATATATATATAT
>ML819000.1:52421-72942 GCA_009831015.1 Picea engelmannii | reverse complement strand
ATATATCAACATTACAATTTCAAAATGTTTGTATATCCACATTTATGATTGTCAATGTTGTATTGGGATATTCTCCGACTTAGTCCACCTTACATTGAATGGTCACCATAATTACACTATTAAATAAGACCCACTAGGTAGTTAGTATTGAATAATTGTAATGTGGCCTCATTAAAGAATGTCCACTAGGCATTTAGGAGGTGGTTGTGATTAGGGTTCTCTAGCTGTCTATACTTAAGGATGGATTTCTCATGGAGTATGTATTGAAGCATATTGTATATGGATTTGTCTCATTAGGAGGTTCCCCCCTCAAAGAGATAAGTTAATAGGAGTGGATTCCTTCCATAAAATGATCATTATAATACGTTTCCCCACCTTAAGGGTGTTGAATCTAAATGAAGTATTTAGAATTTTCGATATATTGTTTGTGATTCAAGTTTATAAGGGTTAAGAACCATAACTAGTGGCATCAGAGCTCTTTCTTAGTCAAGAAAGTGGAAGGATTTTTTCTTTCTACAACTTTTTAAAGGAAAAAAAGAGGGCTACAACACACAAATCCTGTTGGCCCTTGACCAAGTTTTGTGAGAAGTTGGTCATATTTGACCGTTTTTGGGACTTTGACAACCTATAGAAGATGGAGCGCCAGACGAAGCGGAGATTGTAGAATCTCGACCCACTTTTGGGTCCCGTTTTGGGTTTTTGGGAATATGTAATTGGAAAGGGATGTCGGCCCATGGGTTTACCCATGCTTAGGCCCATTTTGTATGTATAAATAGAAGGATAGGCAATGTAAGAAATGAGTCAAATATTATGTCTATGTGATGTATGCTAAGTGCAAGTAAGGTCTGTAAGAGCTTAGTGCCTATATGAGATTTGCAGAAGCTGAGTGCAAGTTGTTGTAAGAAGTTGTAGAAGGATTTTGTGCTATAATGCAAGGAAGAAGGATCTAGCGAGCTACACAGATATTATGTCCTGTGCACAATAGGGTTTGATGGCTCTATGCTTGTAACCGCTTGGACGACGATAATAGAAGAGAATATTTGATGGACGTAGCCCCAGGGTGGGGGTGAGTCACGTAAATCCTGTGTTTTTCGCTTGGTGCCTTGTTCTGATGCATTGATGTGATTATTTTCTAAGTGCTTTAATATATTTAGATAGATATACTTATGATTTGTGCTTCTTAGATGTGTGTGAATGTAGATCTGACATGTATCAATATTCTTAGTGTTGATCTACTGGATCTAATCTATTTTACTGTTGCTAAGCGCTGAAATACTTTAGATCTAAATGAATGTTGCAATGCTCTATGCTATTTGCGAAGTACAATAAGGGTTGAATAATGATGAATGATCGAGGCTAAGTGCCCTGTAAGCGACATAATCACAGATCTGTGTCCCAGCTTAGGTTGCAGACACTTGAGTCCTACAACCGCCCCTACCTCTATCTCGGGTGATACTTCATTTTCTTCGTAGGTGTTGCCGAAAGGGTTGGTAGTTAAAGTTTTGTTGGTGCGCTCTTGTAGCATTGAACCTTGGGTCTGCCCCTGTGCCAACAAATGGTTTCGTTGCCGAGACCTGAAGATGTGAGTGCTGGGAACTAAGAAGAAGAAGCTTGGTGCAAAAATGTTAACCTAAAAGTCTTGTGTGACGATCTATGCCCTAGTGTGCAGTATTCTAATCGATCTGAAAGAAAGAGGCCCGATATGAAATAAAAGAGGTTGGATCTAAAGAAAAGGAACGAGATCTCAACGCTTTGTGCTCTGAGAAAGGTAAGAGTGGGAATTCATGACTAAAATAGGTAAGATCTGTAAGCTCTGTGCTCTAATAAAGGTAATAGTAGTTAAACGTTTTAGATCTGGAGGCTTTATGCTCTGTATAAGTAAGATAAGTGAAAATTTTTGTTTCTAAGGTATGGATCTAGGTATGTTTAATAGAGTTTATCCTAGTTTGAAAACTGGGGCACTGATAGATGAAAGAAGGCTTGATATGAGTAGATCTGATAAGAATAGTGATAGATATGTTATACCTATGCATAGAAAGAATGTTTGGACTAACAAATGGATGCAGGATCCTAGAACAATTTTTTTGCAGACTAGCTACCATGATCCTAGTGCGCAGTATAGAAGAAGTTGGGGATCATATAAAAGAAAGAGAGGAGTGACCCTCTGTTATAGTTGCAAAAGACCTGAACATATTGCTAAGGACTGCCTTGGCAGAGGATCTAGTTCTCTTTGTTGCAAAGATATGGACCATGAGGTATTGGATTGCTCTAGAATGATCGCTAGGTTGGAAGAAATAAATCTAAATCAGTAAAACCCTAAGGCAGATCTAGAAGAGGTATAACCCCAGTAAGAATAAGAGAAGGTATTGATACAAATGAAAGAGACCCTGAATGACCATCGATATGTTAGACTATCAGATATTTTCAAAGAAAAAGAATGCATTGAAGAAAGAATATGAGACTTCGACATTGACTCTGTCCTTGATAAAGAGACATAAGTGAACATTATGCCAGAAAGAACTTGGGAAGATATAGGGAAGCCTGCTATGATCCCTTCATTAGGAGGAATAGGACTATTCAGAGTAAAACTGATGATGTTATGTGGAAATCTCGCTCAGATACCTATGATAGTCAATGGAACTTCGACAAAGGAAGAATTTGAGATTATTAAATTCATTGAAGATAAAACCTTGTTTACCATGTTACTAGGAAAATCTTGGATTGATAGAGATCAAGCTAGAAAGAGGGAAGAAGAAGAAGTCTTAGAACAGAAGAGACAAGAGTTAAAATATTTCATGACCCGAAATATTGCACAGTTGATTAAAGAACGAGAGAATAGATCGAAGCTACCCGACACTAGAAACCCAGATGTAGAAGCTTCGGGAACATCGGAAGACATGTTGAAGGCTAAAATTTCTACCCCAGATAAATAAGAAGTGATACACCTGAATCCTAGGAAAGAATCTCAGCAGTGCGAAGTGACTATGTCCAAGGAAAATAAAAATCATGATGGGAAAAGAACCACCGAGACAAAGCTCATGGGGAAGAAGGCTAGAAAGCTGAGTAAGAAGAGGGCTAAGATTAAAAATTTACAGCAGGTTCCAGAGGGTACCTTCCAGAAAGAAACTTTGCAGAATTGGAGCTTCGTCGGGATATCAGAAGAGCAACATAGGGCACTTCTACATGGTGAAGCAATATAGCCGTTGGAAGCCGATATATCCGTTCCACTGCTGCTCTGAATGGATTGGGATGCATTGATGGCCCATCACTAGACCGTTGGACCGCGCCATAATGGAAAGAACAAGAATTAATGAGGCTCATACCCATTACAAAGTAAACCGTTACCAAGATTTCCTATTTATCTCATCACGCCATGCACAAAGAACACTTTTACCAATTGAGAATTTGAAGATCGCAGACTAGCAAGTGTATACAGTGATCATCGCACCCTTGTTGTTCATTCCTGTGGAATATCTAAGGATATTGTGACCTCAATATTATTAACCCCGAGCGCGTATGTCCGAAGAGCTTAGCGCACTTGAAGAATCTGCCAAGGAAGTACTCGATGATCTCAGGATCGAGAAAGTCATGTCAGAAAGAAGGATGTCTACAGGTGTGCAAGCATCATCAACATGAGGAGTCCAAGCTTCTCCATTGACTGCTCGTGGAGAAGGAACTTCCAGAAGAGCGATAGAGACGAGAATGAAGCATAGAGACGATATCGCGAATGCCAAACTGATTCCGATCATTCTACTTGCCTACCTACCCCCTCTAAGCGGTGCCATCAACCGAGACAGTGTGCCCAGAGATTTTGACTATGCTTTGGTCATGACATACCTCCCGAAAGGGATACGTGCAATTCGCGCTGACCCGAATAAGATTGCATCCTTGAAGTTTAGCGACTTCAACCTTGGAGACCGGAAAGCTTACAACATGCTTGACCCACATAAGTACTTGACCAAGACCAAAGGAAAGAATTCGAATATTATCCCGCAACCATGGACCCAGAACCTTGCATAGTCCACACTGCTCAATGTGATGAAGATCCCACACTTTGGCAGACACCAGGGAGTGAACGCATGTGTCAAGTTTTTTTTGTCGAGTTACCATGGAGGATACTTATGGTTGAACCGACGCATCACTGTGGATTTGAACTTGATCAATCGGATCACAGGGCTGAGATGCAGGGCCCTGAACCACAAGATTTTTACCCTGGAAAGACCTCAGACTGAGAATTAGAGTAGAGAATTAAAGAGACGTATGGAGATGTAGAGAAGGGAACACGAGTTTACAAGGTAACCTCTATCCAGAATGACACAGTGCGCCTCGCATGTCAGCTGATGACAGGAAAACTAGTTCGCAAGAAGTGACCCACCCAAGTAACTGGATTCATTGTTGACCTCACTGAGAAGTGCACAGAAGGAATTCAAATGAATTGGGCGTAGTACCTTGTAAACTAGCTAGAGATTGATTGTTGGGAAGCACAAGACCAAGGGAATGAGTTCTACTTTAGCTAGCTTCTCATACTAATCACATTCATTGCATGGGAAATGCCAGAAGGTGCGACCTTCCCTGACATTGAGCCCTTCGAACCTTTGGCCGCGAAGTTCAATACCTTGTGGTAATCTAATTATATGAACAAGCAGTGGAAATCCAATGTCGTCTTCCATACTTATTACAACCAGTTGAAACAAGCCATCCAGTCAGAGCCTCAGATGACCCCAAATACCCTCCACAGGTTTCGGCCCTTAATGAAGTTCAGCGAGGACCACCACTTTATTTATATAACAATGCGCGTAGATGGCCAAAAGAAACAGTTACAGTCCTATTACAAACTTACAGAGGAAGACTTAGAGGAAATCACTAAGGAATGGTCGGCGAACCTCCTTATTCCAGCCAACCATGCAGAGTTGTCTTATGTAGACAGCCTAAAATATGCGCAGGATACACCCGGACCTAGTAAGACGAAGAAACCTGAAGAAGTTTATGACATAGACAACACATCTGTGAGGATTGCGCCCATTTCACCAGAGCAAGGAGGAGATGGAAGAGAGATAAATGGCGTAGAAGTTGACTAGAACAAAGGTGAGGTTACACCGCAGAATAATGAGGAGGACCCATCAAAGAAAAGGAAGGTTACCCCACCAAAACCTTCATCCAGGAAGAAAGCTAAGGAAACCAGAACCAAGTTTGAGACTGTTCTCACTCCGGATGACTTTGACTTCATAGTCGCTACACTGAACAATACTTCGCTAGAGATAGTAGAAAATCAGGAAGCCAAGAAGGAGGAAATGTTCAGTCGCATTAGGGATGAGATTCAAGGAGTACAACAAGAAATACAGTCTAGCCGTGCAGTTTCCACTGCACCCCTGCCATCAGGAACACCAGAATTAGGTGATAAGCCAACCCAACTACATCAGATTGCTGATACAGTCGAAGCTCGCCTTCGACGATCTTAAGAAGAGACAACACAAGCCATCCAGGCTTGATTGCAAGTACATAAATACTTTGAGGACCATAGGAGTACTACAGGAAAAGAAAAGCTCACTCTACAAGAAAAATGAGATGAAGAGAAAGCAGCGCTACAGAAAAATAAGGAAAAGTTGTTCGCAGAAGAACTCAAAGTACGGGAAAGGATTCACAACACACCTCGCTCTGTGACCGTCATAGAAGTGAAAAATGAGGAACGAGTTCCACAACAAGTGTCACAACTTGAAGAAGTGATCCAACAACGTCAGTAGCGCATCGCAGACTTGGAAATTCAAACCGTGCCCAAAAATCCTCAAGAAATCAGAGACCTAAGGGAGGCAACTGCTTGTAGCACAGTTGGCAGAATAAAAGCTCTTGCCTTGGAATGCAAGAAGCTGAGCTCCAAGAGCGCTTAGACTTATGAAAACCTCACAAAGAATCCAGAGTTACAAGCATTGGAGTCGCAACTCCAAGAAGCAAAGAAGCACGCAGATACACTACAGGCGCAACTGAAGGCCTTGTCACCAGTCGAAAGGATGAAGAGGTTTCCAAAGCAACGCACCACCCAACAATAGATCCACACAATCCAAATTAAAGTGATGGAAGTCTCTCAATGACTTCAACTAGTGCAAGAGAAGGCATGCCAACTGTTCACCGAAGTTGAAAGCCAAGGAGCAGAGATTGAACAGGTTGTCATCACCGCAAAACAACGCCTGGAAAGGCCAGTCAATGACGCACTCATTCAGGAGTTCACTGAGAAAGAGGTTGTATCATTACAGCAAGTTGAAGCAACTCGAGCCAAGCTCGAGGCATTCGATCCAAGCTCGAGGCATTCGAGGCATAATTGCCCAGATTAGAGTGACTCGGGACGAGTCATAGGTGAGTGTTGGGGGCCTGTTGGCCCTTGACCGAGTTTTGGGAGCACTTGGTCATATTTGACCGTTTTTGGGATTTCGACAACCTGTCGAAGATGGAGCGCCGGACGAAGTGGAGATTGCAAAATCTCGACCCAATTTTGGGTCCCGTTTTGGGTTTTTGGGAATATGTAATGGGAAAGGGATGTCGGTTGGTGGGTTTACCCATGCTTAGGCCCATTTTGTATGTATAAATATAAGGATAGGAAATGTAAGAAATGAGTCGAATAGTATGTCTATGCGATGTATGCTAAGTGCAAGTAAGGTTTGTAAGAGCTTAGTGCCTATATGAGACTTGCAAAAGCTGAGTGCAAGTTATTGTAAGAAGTTGTAGAGGGTTTTGTGCTATAACACAAGGAAGAAGGATCTAGCGAGCTGCACAGATCTTTTGTTTTGTGCGTAGTAGGGTTTGATGTCTCTGTGCTTGTAATCGCTTGGCCAATGATAATAGAAGAGAAAATTTGGTGGACGTAGCCCCAGGGTGGGGGTGAACGACATAAATCCCGTGGTGTTCACTTGGTGCCTTGTTTTCATGCATTGATGTGATTATTTTCTAAGTGATTTGATATATTTAGATAGATCTACTTATGCTTTGTTCTTCTTAGATGTGTGTGAATGTAGATCTACCATGTATGAAGATGCTTAGTGCTGATCTACTGGATCTGATCTGTTTTACTGTTGCTAAGTGATGAAATACTTTAGATCTAAATGAATGCTGCGATGCTATGTGCTATTTGCGAAGTACAATAAGGGTTGAATAGTGACAAATGATCGAGGCTAAGTTCCCTGTAAGCGGAATAATCATAGATCTGTGTCCCAACTTAGGTTGTAAACACTTGAGTCCTGCAACCACCCTTGCCTCTACCTCGGGTGAGACTTCATCTGCTTCACAGGTGTTGCCAAAAGGGCCGGTAGTTAGGGTTTTGTTGGTGCACTCTTGTAGCGTTGAACCCTGGGTCTTCCCTTGTGCCAACAAATCCATTCATATATATTTCTATGCATAAAATACAAAAACCATTTGTAAATTTAATTTCCTCTCGAAAAAACATCCAATTTCAAAAAAAAATCAAAACAAAGTCTAGGAAGTGAAGATATTATTGATTTAAAATTAGTTATTATTATTTTTTTGTGATGGCCATGAGTATAATTGTAAAGAAGATATAATTTGAAAATATTCCTTGCAACCAAAAAAAATCCATTGGAGAAAGAAATTTTGTGTATTTGATATAGTATATTATATAATATACTTCTACTCAATATTCAATGCGCTACAACCCTTGCAAATTTCCTCCCTCAATACCCTAGCAGATACCAACAATGAAAAGTAATTGGATTCATTGTTCCATTTGTTCCAAAATGTTATTTCAAATGGAAACAATCCTGGGTCGATGAATATTTTGATGCAATAAATATTTGGAGTGACTTAGAGGATGCTTGTGTTGATCTATATCTGAACAAATATCATTTTTGGGAAGAGAAATACTTCTAGATTCTTTTCATGATGGTACTCTACTATATGAAGAGGACACCATTAAGGGAATTCAAGAGAAACTTATGCCTCCCAATTTTTAGCTTGCACATTCTCTAATGGTAGTGTTGTTTTGTAGCTATGTGGATGATCTTCTAGACATGTATGGCTCTATTTATTTAGATCCCCATGATCATGCTAGGTATTGGGAGTATAGTGCTCAACCATTTACCAAATTTAGTTGTCATCAATTGGGAATAAATAGGAGCACCTAGACATGGGACTGGGATTTATCAATGATCCTTCTGGATTGCTTCAACATTTAGGCTAGTAATTTCACATGGGACCCTAGTTACTTCAATGTTGTGGTCAACCCTTGTACATGGGACCCTAGTTCCTTGGACTACTTTATCCTTGCAATAAAAAACCATACACGGGACCCTAGTTTATGATTGTACATTCTCAGTACAAGTGTTGATGACAATGCTTTATAAAGGGGGATGGAGTGTTGGGATCTCCCCCAGGGGTGTAATGGGGGAATAAAGGGGCCATTAGAGTAATAATAATGTATCTATGGTGGTCATTCAATGTAAGGTGGAATAGGTCCACTATGTTGGTTATTATTAAATACTTTCCCACTAGGTAGTTAGTATTTAATAAATGTAATGTGGCCTCATTAAAGAAGGTCCATTTGGTAGTCAGGATATGATTAGAGTTATCTATATAGCTATAAAAAAAAAGGATGGATTCTTCCTTGTGGAGTATGTATTGGAATATAGTGTTGGAGCTTCACTCATTCATTAGGAGGTTTCCCTCTCAAAGATACAAGTGAACAAAAGTGGATTCCTTCCATAAAAGATTCATTATAAGGTGTTTCCCTACCTTAATGGTTTTTATGTTGAATTAAATATTGATATTTTTTTATATATTGCTTATTATTTAAGTTTAAGGTTTAAGGATCATAATAGTCAATCTATCAACATGTGTTTTCTAACTATCTTTCCTTGAAACATCATTAAATTAACATTATATAGGATAATTAAATAGATGGGAAATCCCCATACTCCACATTGAATGGAAATAGGATTTAGACATTGTTGAAATAGTAACAATGTAAGAAATATCAGTATATTGATGTTAGGGAAATCAAAACAATGTCCCTAACATCAATATATCAACAATAGGGAAATCAAAACGACATCCTTAACATCGATATATTGACATTCGAGACTACATTTTTCAATGTAACCCCCATCCCATCCCACAAGGATTGAATTATTCCCTATAGAAAACACTACGAATGATGCAGAGCAATGTTTTCAGTAGTCTTGAGTCGAATCCAAACAATGGTGATGATTCAGGGTTGTAGTAGCCTAAGATCATTGATGAATAATCTAACATTGTTGAGCTACTACAACCATGAATAATCACCATTTATATGACCCCAAAGGAGACATATATGAGGTTAAATTGATATGTAATGGGGTAATTGATATCATAATAATTTGGTACACAACATTTTGTATAAATGCATATGGTCCTTGGTTGGCTCCTTCAAAACAAGTCATCCTACTATTTGTTATCTAACTTTTTTCTTGGGGAATTTTTAGATAGTGAAATTTTTAGGGTGCTTAGAGGATATAGAGAAGTATACCATGTCAAACTTTCATATTTTGGTGCTCTATAATTTTCAAGTTACAAGCTATGGAAGTTATGGTTTTTGACTAGTCCTAAAACCGGTCTCAAATAGGTATTCTTGGTAAAATAGTGATAGTTGACCCTAGAGAGATCCATATTAAGTACCACTAGTCGCATTGGAAAAAACATAGACCATATTATTTGAGGTAAAAATTTTAGAATCATATCTAAAATTGGACACACAGAAGGTTGTACAAGTTCTCTCTCCTGAGAGGGACAAAACCAACAAGGTTTGGGGAAATTACAATAACTTTCTCTTGGCATGTTAGAATTTGGTAAAACTTATGGAATTGTAGAGAAGATATTTGAGGAAAATAAATTTCAAATTTTAAGGCTGACAGGTGATGAAATTTCATAGTTACATCAAGTGCAAGGTCGACTAACAAGACAATATCCAATTGAATTTTTAAAATTCAAGATAACTTTTAAAATTAACATAACTTTTGATTGGGAGGTCTAATTAAGGTGACTCAAAATCCATTAAAAATAAAAAAACACCATAGAATATATTGGAAAAATAATCATAATAAACTAGGATAGATATTGAAGGTTTGAGATTTAATCTAATGGTTTCTACATAGAACCTAAATCAGAATCAATGGAGATGTTTACATTTACTGGAGATGAAGAGAAAGATGAAATCAATCATGAAATCAATAATTTTTTTTTCTTTACTTTTCAAGGTGAGCCTATAAGTGGTGGAAAAGTCTTGATGAAGACTATATGAAACACCACATGGGGAGAATTTGAAGAAATTCTCTCAAATAGATGGATCCAGGAGAAAAATATGCATATAATGGAATATGAATTCAATGAAGCTAAAGAAGAAAATTTGAAATTGAAGAAAGATAATAAGGAATTAAAACAAGAGATCAAGAAAAAGGGTGATGGGTTATCAAAGACACAAGCCATTAATGAATAACTCATTAAGGAGTTCAACAAATTTTTAAAAAATAGGCAAAGGATGAGTCAAGAAGCGAATTGAAAAATAAAAGTGAAGAAATCAAAAGATTATGTAAACATAACGGAGAATTTATTAATGATGTTAAGAATGTGAAAAGGCATCAACAAGATGTAGAATCAAAGATCAATAGTGAAGAAATGAATACAGTTGCTGAAAAATTCCTAGATGTTGATGATATCAAAGAAGAAATGAAAGAAAGAATTGAAGAAGGAATAATAATTTGACAGTTTTGGATATATTACACTCACCTAGGTAATTATTTTCCTAAGGTTGATAGTCTTATGTTGAGGGTGCTTCCACAGATGAAAATATTCTCTCCTGAGAATATTTCCCTACAAATTAGGGCACCTCCTACAAAATAGGGTGCCTTCCCTCTTCAATTCAAAGTCAGTTACACCTTAGTTAGACTAGTGAAGGACACTTATGCATGGAAACCTTGGTTTTAACACCTACATTTGAATTTTCACCTTGGTTACTTACAAGAAGGGAACATATCACATGCATGCAACTAGGATGCCACATATCATGTGGATGCATTAGTTTCTCTCACCTCCACACATGTGACTCAATTATTTGATGATTGCATGGACTAATTAACTAGGACTAGGTGGCAGATTACTTTGGTTTCTGTCAGTGATTGTATAGATGTCTCTAGATCACTAATATGGTGCATTCACTTAGCCATGTAGAGTATATAATGTGTATTATGTTGATATATTGATGTAACTACAGAAGATATTTTTTTGTATTTGTATTGGTCAAAACCTCGAGAAGGTTGTTGTAATCTTATTGTATAAATCGGCTCAAAAGAAATTATTATTTTATTGTTATCCTTATTGTAAAATTCAAAACGACCCCTCTTAGGGTTGCATCTTTTCAAGAGTCAACTATGTGTATAAATAGAGGTTTAGTTCCTCTCATTTTTACACACACACAACTCACCTTATCTTGTATATTTGGAGCATAGAAAAGAAGGTCTAGCATAGGAGTCTTGGTTTCTTGGTCTTGGTTTATTTGTGGAGAGGTATAACGTGACATTGTATTGGTTGAGGGAATCTATACTGAAGAATTGGTTGTTGGGTTTTTTCCCCCATGAGGGTTTCCCAGGACATATCTTGTGTTTTGTGATTGTTTATCTTTCAGCGATCCTATTACATACAATTGTTAATGAATGTTAAAGAAGATAATTGTAACTTCTAAAATTCTAACATGGTATCAGAGAAAGCCTGAATAGAAGACAATTCACAGATCTAGAAGACATTTTTAAGCCCTAATTTGTGGCACATTACCCCTTAATTGGGGCATATTAAATTAATATTGTTATTATATTTATTTTTTCTTTGGTCCATTAGTTGTAATTGTACCTCCTTGTATCCTATATACCAAGGAGACCTTTTCATTTGGAATCATCTTGTAATTGTGAATTCATATGATGTATAAGGAGGTTTCCCCCTCGAAGAGGATTATTATCTGAATTTTTCTCTTTTTCAAGGCGTTGATTACTTATCCTGATGTTTTTATGCTATTTTGATATTTGGTTCTTAACATTTGGTTTCACAACTAGACAATCCTTAGGACTGGCTTCTTCAAAACAAGTCTTCTTGGAATTTTAGATACAATTTTTTTTCTAGAAGGTTTCAGGATCTAGAATTTCTGTGGCGTATAAGAGACATATAGAGATAATGTGGGTCCAAATTTCAGATCTTGGTTTGTTATATTGTTGGAGATACATTATGTTCAAGTTAGGGTTTTTGACTAGTAGTGAAACTAGTCTAAAACAAGTCTTCTTGGAATTTTTGCTCCCAATTTTTTTCAGCTTGGTTTCAAGCTATGAAATTTTGATAGTAAGAAGGAGGAATAATGAATTATATGTTGTACAAATTTCATCCCTTGATTCATTGTACTATAAAATTTATTCGCTGAGGAAATTAGGGTTTTAGGCTGGTCCAGATTTCAGTCTAAAAAAGGTGTTCTTGGGAAAACTGTTATATGTGAAGCTACAGACCTCCAAATTGAGTGAGACCTCTTCCATTGGTTAGGGTACAAAAATAATTTGTACTGGTACTAATTTCAAGTTCTGAAGTGAATATAGTGACACATGGAAGTCCGTACAAGTTATCTCTTTTGAAAGGGAAAAAAATAATCACATCTTGGGAAAGTTATCATAAAATTATATTGGAGAATCCAATATTGGTCTAACCTATGGGGTTGGAAAGAAGACACATTAGGCTACCTCAGGTAGAATTTTTAGACTAAGAAGTACCAAAATTGAAGAGATAGAACAAAATAAAGGTAAGCTAGCAGAACAATCTCCAAATCAGGGTTTTAAAAGGTGTGTTTTGTTTTTTGGAAATTTGCATATCTTTTGACTAGAAGATCCAATTGGGGTGATTCAAAAAGTGGAATAAAGTGGGATAAAATGAATATCACATAAATTTGGGAGAATATTAGGGTTTTTTAGGTACATACATATTTTGACGTCTTTAAACGTAGGAGATTTCATTACTTGTCAATGCTACAACCTGGGGGCTGTGTGGTTCTTCCACATACCTAGAGTATATTGGAAGGACCCTTTAAAATGGTTTCACATTAGAAAAAAACTACTATGGATTTGAGCTCCCACGTACCTGGCATATATCAGGAGACCCCCTAGAATACTAATACCAACCGAGTAAACCATTTCTCCATCTTGTTGCTTTAGTACACCGAGAACAACACTAAAGGAGATCATTCTCTAGTACCTGCATAGTCAGATAGTATGGCTAAGGGAATGATCAAGCCTCCTTAGTTAGTGCCCTGAGATATTGGTCCAAGTAGTATTTTTAGATCCCGCATGTATATTAGAGAGCTACAACACCTGAAACTCCCTTGTCTGTGAGGACCTATGCCTAAGTCAATTAGGAATTCCTACCTTGTAGTGATACTTGGACAACATGCCACCAAAAAAGGGAACTTCTACACCAAATAATCCCTCACACAGTCCTACTTGGACTCTTGATGAAGGTGAATAAATGCATAAGGACATAGATGATTTACAAAAGAAGGAAGTAACAAAATATGAACTACAAAGGATGATGGATTCAACTGAAGCTAATTTGGAAGCAATGATGGATACTAAGATGGATGTCTTAAAGGAGGAGATCATGGAAGGTTTGAAAAAGTTGCTAATAGAGAGGCCACCTAAAAGTGATAATGTATCCCATGAAATTCATGACGAGGACACAAGGAAGATGAATCAAGATAGGAGAAACTCCAACTTTGGGTTGAAGACCAACCACTTTCCTAAGATCGATATGATAAAGTTTGATGGCAAGGATACAATCACATGGATACTCCAGATGGAGAAGTTATTTTATCTACATGATGTGCCTCAAACACAAAAGGTACAAATTGTGTACTTATATTTAGAATCTAATTAGTTTGTGTGGTATTAATGGCTTTGTTCTTGCAAATCACTTGTCACTTGGAAAAATTTCACGGAAGAAATGATAACACACTATGAGGATACAAGGAGAAATACCTTCTTCAACTAATTGATAAATATCAAGCAAAAGGGTTCAATTGTGGAGCACATTGTTAACTTCCAAATATTGAATATAAAGGTAACATATATTCTATATGAGCACCCGATTGTTGTCTTCATGCAAACTTTAAAGGATAACATTCAACATGAGGTTCGCCTTTGGGAACCAAAATCATTGGAGAATGCATTCAGGGTGGCGAGAAATGTTGAAAGTAAAAATATGGATATGGCTACTAGAAGGACCACCCCTAACATCTATCGAGAGAAAAATGTTCCTTCTTATAAACCACCTCAACCTACAAGTTTAACGCCTAAAAAATTGGAGTAAAGAAAAGAAAAAGGTTTATTCTTTAATTGTGACAACAAGTACAATAAGGGACATAAGTGTGGTGATAATAAATTATTCTACATAGATTGTGAAGAGGAAGGATAACAAGAACCATCTCAAGATGAGGATGTAGAAGAGATTTCTTCTGAAGAGATGACTCCCACCATATCATGTCATGCATTGGCTAGAATTAGCACTCCTCAAACCCTCAAGATTGAAGGATATATCAAAAAGAAAAAGGTAATAGTGCTAATTGATTCTGGTAGTACTCATAATTTCATTCACTGTAAATTATACAAAGCTCTCAAATGCTTTATATATCTAGCACCAGAGTTTCAATTAATTATTTCAAATGGAGGAACTATCAATTTCTCAGGAAAATGCCATAAGATAAATACTACTATGGGGGAATATGCAATGAATATTCCAATGATTTCTATACCCATGGGTGGTTCTAATGTCGTACTAGGGGTCCAATGTTTACAATCATTGGGAAACATGGATTTTAATTTTCAAGAACTTTTCATGAAATTTTCATTGGAAGGAACGAAATTTGAGTTAAAGGGTATCACAGGGAAACCCAGTAAGGAGGTAAGCTCTAATGGCATGAAAAAATTATTGAAAAAGGGCCATTAGGGTGTAATTTTACAAATATGCTCACTAGATGTTCAAACATATAAGCCATATATTCCCTTAGATCTCCAAGGTATCATTGATAAACATTCCAAAGTATTTGAAGATATTCCCAGAGGTCTTCCACCCACTCGTGATCATGATCATTCTATTCATTTAATCCCTGGAAGTGCTCCTCCTAACATTAGGCATTACATATACCCTTATGCCCAGAAGAGTGAAATTGAGCGTATGGTTGAAGAAATGTTAGAGGTTGGAATTATTATAGCCAAAGTTCTTACTTTGAACCAGTGGTAATGGTACTCAAGAAAGAGGGCTCATGGTGTATGTGTCCAGATTATAGAGAGCTCAAAAAAATCACCATTAAAGATAAGTTTCCCATTCCCATCATTAATGAATTGTTAGATGAACTACATGGAGAAATCTACTTCAAGAAGTTGGATCTCCATTTAGGGTATCATCAGATTAGAATGAAGGAAGAAGATATCCCAAAAAAAACATTTAGAACTCATGAAGGCCATTATGAATTTTTAGTCATGCCCTTTGGCCTTACAAATGAACCTTCCACATTCCAAGGGTTGATGAATTCCATTTTCAATCCCTTCCTTCGAAAATTTGTGTTAGTATTTTTTGATGATATACTAATCTATAGCAAGTCTTGGGAAGATCATGTTCGACATGTTGACAAGGTGCTACAACTACTAAAGGAGAAAAAAATATATGCCAAACCATCCAAATGTTTCTTTGGCGTGAAGGAGGTAGAGTATTTGGGTCATATTGTATCTCATAAAGGTGTCAAGGTAGACCCTAACAAGACTAAAGCCATGATGGATTGGCCGATTCCTAGAACATTGAAGGATCTTATAAGATTTTTGGTTTTGAAAGGTTACTACCATGAGTTTGTTCGTAACTATGGAATAATAGCAACACCTTTAACTCCATTAACTAAGAATGATGCATTTTCATGGACTCAAAAGGAAACTCAAGCTTTTGAACAACTTAAAGAGGAAATGTGCAAAGATCTTGTCTTGACCACACCAGACTTATAAAAAACCTTTATTGTGGAATGCGATGTCTTGGGAAATGAAATTAGTGTTGTTATAATGCAAGAAGGAAGGCCCCTTGATTTTGAAAGTTGACCACTCAAGGGAAATGAATTACACCAACCCATTTATGAGAAGGAAATGATGGGGATACTACATGCATTGAAGCAATGGTGCCCTTACCTAATAGGTAGGCACTTCAAGGTCAAAACATATCATGACAGTCTTAAATACTTCTTGGAACAAAGACTATATTTAGAAGAGCAACAAAAATGGGTGACCAAGATGTTGGGTCATGACTTTAAAATCATGTACAAAAGGGGGAAGAAAAATGTTGTGGCAGCTGTACTCTCAAGAGAGGATGAATATGTTGAGACATTTCTCTTTGCTATCTCTATCATCCAACCTAATTGTATAACAGAAGCAAGGGATGAATGGAAGAATGATGAAGAAGTGTGGAATCCCATTCAAAGGTTGCAACAAGATTCCAGTGCATCTGATACATTTACATTGAAAAATGATTCACTATGGTACACACATTGCTTATATTTATGTAAGAAATCCCAACTCAAATAAAAGGTACTTTTGAAATTACACACCTCTCCGGTAGGAGGGCACTCAGTGTTTTTGAAAACCTATCACAGGGTCAAGAGGGAATTTTTTTGAGATGGCCTTGAAACTGATGTTCAAATGTTTGTGGAAAAATGTTTGGTTTTCCAACAAAATAAGGTGGAAATAGTTAAGATCCCAAGTCATTTATAACCATTATCCATTCCAAATTAGTGTTGGGAGGACGATTCCATGGATTTGATCATAGGGTTACTAGAGTCTGAAGGAAAGAGTGTCATCATGGTGATTGTTGATAGACTTACCAAGTACACACACTTTTGTGAACTCTCTCATCCTTTCAAAGCCAGTATAGTTTCTATTGGATTCATGGAGACAGTTCAAAAGCTACATGGAAGCCCAAAGATTATTGTAAGTGACAGAGATTACATCTT
The DNA here is from genome assembly GCA_009831015.1 of Picea engelmannii. Classification (NCBI taxonomy): domain Eukaryota; kingdom Viridiplantae; phylum Streptophyta; class Pinopsida; order Pinales; family Pinaceae; genus Picea; species Picea engelmannii. The sequence continues at coordinate 55,901 of ML819000.1, read as the reverse complement.
CACTGGACATTTTTGGACAAAATTATTTTCTTGTTTGGGTACTCAATTGGCTCATAGCTCATCTTATCATCCTCAATTTGATGGAAAAACTGAGATAGTGAACAAATGTCTGGAAGGATACCTTAGTTGCTTTGTCTCTGATAAACAAACACAATGGTTCAAGTGGTTACCCTTGGAAGAATGGTGGTATAACACTTCCTTTCATATTGCAACAAAAATGACACCATTTATGACGCTTTATGGATATCACCCACCATTCATCACTTCTTGTCTAAAATAAAAATCTAAGGTTCAAGCAATGAAATATCACATCGAGAATCAACAACAAGTTCTCCAACTCTTAAAGGACAACCTAACCATGGCAGAAAATCACATGAAACAAAAAGAAGATCATCATCGTAGTGAAAGAAGTTTTGAAGTAGGGGATTGGGTATTTTTAAGACTACAACCATACAAACAAATGTCCCTCAAGTAAGATAATAAGGATAATAAATTATCACTGAAGTACTATGGCCCTTATAAGGTGTTGCAAAAGATTGGTACTATGGAATACAAATTGGATTTACCTGCATCTTCACGAGTAAACCCTGTTTTCCATGTTTCATGCTTAAAGAAGGTTATAGATGACAAGATCCTAGTTCAAACTACATTTCCATAACTTGACGAGGAAGGGAAAATCATATTGGAGCCTGAAGCTATCACTGACACCAGAATTTTCCCGCTGAGGAATAGATCAATTTGAGAGTATCTCATTAAGTGGAAGAAACTACCTACTGAAGATTCCATGTGGGAAGATGAGTCTTTTATACAGAAGCATCCAAAACTACTCAAGTGTTTAAGACAACACTTGTCTGAAGGGTAGGGACATGTTAAGCCCTAATTCGTGGCACATTACCCCTTAATTGGGGCATATTACATTAATATTGTTATTTTATTTATGTCGGCTTGGGTCCATTAGTTGTAATTGTACCTCCTAGTATCCCATATATACCAAGGAGAAATTTTCATTTGGAATCATCTTGTAATTGTGAATTTATATGATGTATAAGGAGGTTTCTCCCATGAAGAGTTTTATTATCTGAATCTCTCTCTTTGTTAAGGCGTTGAGTACTTATTCTGAGGTTTTTATGCTATTTTGATATTTGGTTTTTAACAAACATAAGGAGCCATTTTTATTGATAGGAGTGGTTTCCGGACAAGACAATACCACCAACAAGTGCGCCCTAGTGGAGTGCATATTTTCCTTGGATCATATCTTCAGAATCCATAATTTGTGATTTAGGGGAAGGATGACTACCAGAACCAAGATTGATGAGAAGCTAGAGGGAGATGAAAAATTCAAATCCTGTAGGTACAGATTATCCCTCCTCCTAGAAGAACATGATATAGAGAAGTTCACTAAAGAAGAGGTTTCAGAACCATAGGGAGATGAGGCTAAAGCAAAGCACAAGAAATATATGGTCAAAGAAAAGAGGATTATTGCATAATCCATTAAGGACCATCTTATTCATCACATGTCTTCATTATCCACTCCAAAAGAAATGATGGATGCCTTAAACTGACTTTTTGAAGGCAACAACATCAACCGAAGAATGACCTTGATAACTCAGTTAAATAATGTGAGGATGCAGAATTCAGAAACCATCCACTCTTACTTCTCAAGAGTGAACCAGATCAAGGAGTAGATAGGATCCATTGGTGATACAATGAATGGAGAAGAAATGGTGAATACCACCTTGAATGGCCTCACAAGGTCATGGGATGGATTTATTCAAGGGATGTGCTTAAGAAGGAAGCTACCCAAGTTCAATAGGCTATGGGAAGATTGAAACCAAGAAGAATCAAGGATGACAACAAGAGAAGAGAAGATGATAGATGATGATCAAGACCTAGCCTCACACACCAGGAAAGGAAAGAGCAAGTGTAACATCCCCGACCGTCAACACCACGGATGGGCAAATGCTACTACGCGGAACACATTCTCATACTTATCCTTTTAAGCTCTGAAGTAATGTTACTATGAAATAACACTTATATAATATGCATTTAAATTAATATAAACGAATTAACACAAATTATCACCTAAATACTTCTAACATACATAATTAAGGTAATTAACAACAATTCATATGCACAACAGAATACATGATAATCCTATAAGCATCACAGGTATGCCAATCATAATATTAAGCACAAACTGATACTTATCTTTGAAACTGTAGTAATTTCACCAATTCTGTTCAAACCTTACTCAAACCTCCCAGCCTTAGACTACGTTTCTCATCACTCTCAGCAGTAGGTCACCCCCGAGCTGGGACTAAGCTCCACCGGGTCGGGGAATCCTAGGCTAGGCAGGGTCAACAGGCAGACACATAGTCACAAGAGAAGGATTCTCTCCTAGGAGCCACTTATGCCCACAGTTCATAGACTCTCGTTCCCCACATGCCTATCCCACCCCAGGAGTATACACCTTCACTGTCACCTGGACAGTCCTTCGACTGCTAAATATCCCTTGCCTTGGGCTTCAGCAATAGACTGGACCAGAAGTCTCCAAGCTTTGTGGCAACTACAAGACCCCTTCCAAGAGTACTCACTTCTTCCGCACACTCTCTCACTTGGAGATAGTCGCCCACAGGTTTGACAACCTACTTCTTCAACCTCAACTACCTCTCTCACTTGAAGAGAGTGTTGTATACATAGAGCATACAACCTATTTCTTCAGTTCCGTTCTAGCACAAGGAGAAAAACAATAAGACTCAGCAGAGGACGGATGCTAGAAACCAATTACACTTAGCCAAGGGACTGCGTGACCACAACAATCCATAGTTAAAACACACATGGCATGGACTATTATGGTAGGCTCAGGGTTCACAGGACACATAGGAGACTCGGCTCAGTCCACGAGTTTACCACTGGGTTTCACGGTTTTGGGTTTTAGAGCTACGTGAGGTATGCAACCCTCAGATGCAGAGCCAAACGGTTCAGAAAACCCACAAAAGACTGGCGAACAAACCCCCAGACTTAGGTGGCGGATGGAGGAATGAAGGATGAACCCCCGGACTCAAGTGGCGGATGGAGGAATGAAGGACGAACCCCCAACATGGCTTACTTCTCTGGTTTTAACTTCATGCACCCAGGCCGACACCTGTCTCCCTGGGGCTGCATGTTTCCCATTGATCCAGGTGGATATTGGTGGCCACCCACCTTTTCCAAATGGCTCAAAACAGTTTTCTGGCCATTTTGGCAATTTACTATTTTTAGCAGGTTTTAACTTCCGGGGCCATTTTGAGGGCCTAAATGAAGTTTTTTTTGAGATCTAGGTTCTCAATGATAGCCAAAGGCATGATTGAGGCTCCAAAATGAATCTCCTCGACGATACCTTTCCAACGAGCTATCACACGCCTAAAACGGAGATCGTATGCAAAAGTTACGACCCCGGGAAGTTGATGCACCAACTTACCCAAACGGGGCCCACATGAC
>ML819000.1:23052-37157 GCA_009831015.1 Picea engelmannii | reverse complement strand
TGAAAAAACCCACTTTTATCATGGTAAAAAGTAAATAAAATAAATTCACAATTCATTTTACCATATTGTTTTACCCTTTTACCATTTGAGTGCAAAAAATTCCATTTTACCTTCTACCTTCATCGTCAATTTGCGGGAGCTTCAGGCCATCATTCTTCGAGCCGTCTGCGGTGTTTTGGTAAGCTCTCCATTCTCTATCTTTTTATGGTTCAAATTCATGATTTAATTGGTTAAAGTTTAAGTTTTAAGTCCATTTTTCAAACCCAATGCGTGTAGAAGGATTCTCGCAGGCTGCCCATACGGAGCCTGCGAGAATGCTTCATTCTCGTAGGTGGGCCTAAGGCAGCATGCGAGAAGTTCGCACTATGTTCCATAGGCCACCTACAAACAACGCAAAGTTCAAAATTTTATATAACGTTTAGCCAAAAGAAAGAATTTTCCTCATGTTTAAGATTATTAACTATCTTCATATGTTTCCCATGCAGGTTTATAACCATCATAATGGTGCTCGAATGGAGAGAACGGGAACACGAGGACGATAATGCAACTGCCGAAAATCACCCTCCAACCCTTGCTGCCTTAAGAGATTGCGGTCTCTTGAAGTATTTCCGCATACCGGGCATGAGAGCCCAAGTTCGATTGCTAGAACACTTAGTCCGGATGTGGGATCCAGATCAACAGGTTTTTAATGTCGGAGCTCACACATTGACTATCAACATTGAGGACATCTATTTCTTGACTGGGCTATCCAGACGAGGGTCCTATGTCAGTTTGACTGGTAGCCGAAGGGGTGGTTTAAAAATGAGTGAGTATTGCCGAGTGTATTGCGTGCCTGAGGCTGAACGACAAAAAGGGAAAGTGGCCATTTGGGGAGTGACTGATATAACTCTCCGTACCATTCTCTTCACTATCGCTTGGATGGCAGGAAGTGATACCCCACATATGGCTCTACAGAGCTATTTTCAGTATGCCATCGAGTGTACTGAGCCCCGGGTCTTCAACTGGGCTGACGCAGTTTTACGCAATCTCAAGAAACAACTTACCAAATGCAGGCATGGAGATCTAAAGCAATTTGGTTATGGATCATTGTTGGTGTCCTTCTTCTGTGAGAGGGTCCCAGTGTATAGACTTCAGGCTGAGTGGCACTTTCCAGGTCCCAGGGATCCACGGATGTTACGATGGTGCCAACTCATGGCTAGACATGTGACAGGACCGATCGTCAGGTATGACGATCTCTTCTTCGACTGGCTTCAAGGTCAGGTTTTGATGATAGAAGATTATGCGTATGCTGGCTTGGACTTTCACGGCGATCCTGACCTTGCACTTCCTGAAGACGCACAGTGGGGAGACATCGGTAAGAAGTACACCTATTTTTATCTTTTTAGATGTTTTTGTATTTTCATCATATTAAATGTTTTTGGTTTTATAGAATCATCCAAAGACTAACACCAACAATTTTTATTGATAACACAGATGTTGGGGCATATAGACCTGCTGGTAGTTCTCCTGTCCAACGTCGAGGAGAGGTAGCAGTTGCAGTCCCCCAGTATGCCGAGGACTATCTGACAGTGGAGCAAAATTTAGAGGGTCTGATGGCCGATGTTCCAGAGATGCCCCTGGAGGAGATCCCACGATGCGATCAACATCATACTGTGGGAGTCTCTGCCTCTATGGGTCGCTTGCTCCACAGAGTTGCTAGGACATTAGTGTGCTATCATGAACATCATTAGTGATGTCACTTTGTAGAAGCCAGGAGCTTCAATTTTTGATATTTTGGTCTTCGGACACATTTTGTAAAAACAAACTTTGATCGTTATATATATATATACATGGTTTCTATCGGCTTACTTTACATTTGTGTACAATTTAATGTGTTTGATTTTATAAGTGATTTAAATGTTTGTCCAATACATAATTAGCCAAAACATCTGTCAATGTATTAAGACATCTAGGAATGTGTTGATATTCTATGTAATCAAAATGTCGTTCCAAGAGGCGAATCCACAAATATATCCTTAATAAAGTAAGACTTCGAATAGAATATACATTACTGAGCTGTAGTACTACCAACTGCGAGTCAAGTCGAACAACCAAATGGCGAATTCTGAGAGAGATAGAATCAACCAATAATTCAACCACGGCGCTAGACCAGCTTGGGAACATGAGTTCATCAGACATGCAGAAAGAAATGGTGCCCCAAAAAATTATCTCAGGGAAAGTAAGAAGTCGAATCTGTATTCTAGCTATGTGGCATGTTTGTGTGATATCATCGATGTAGAACCATCCAGTTATGAAGAGGCTTCAGAAAAGAGGGTATGGAAAGATGCCATGGGGGAGGAATATTAGTCCATAGTAAAGAATGATGTATGGGATGTGGTCCCTAGACTGAAGGAGAAATCAATAGTAAGTTCAAAATGGATCTAAAAGATGAAACATGTAGCTGATGGTAATATTGAAAACTATAAGGATAGATTTGTGGATCAAGGATTCTCTCAGAAGGAGGGAATTGACTATGAGGAGACATTTTATCCTGTGGCGAGATATACCTTGATCAGGACTATACTTTTGTTGGTTGTGGTAATGAAATGGAAACTACATTAAATGGATGTGAAGACAACCTTCTTGAATGGTGAAATGAAAGAGGAATTATATGTGGAGCATCCACAAGGGTTCGAGGTACATGACAGGGAGATGCATGTGTGCAGATTGAAGAAGGATTTATATGGATTAAAGAAGGCACCCAGATCATGGTATCGAAAGATAACAAATTTTCTAATGAGATTAGGATTTACAAAGAGTAGTGCAGATCCTAAATTTTACTTAAAGGTTGTAGATGATGGTTCGGTAATACTACTGTTGTATGTGGATGACCTATTTCTAATAGGTGTGTAAAAGCTCATCTCAGAGTGTAAGAGAAAAATGGTTGTTGAGTTTGAGATTAAATATCTCAGGATGATGCATTACTTTTTGGGTCTCAAGGTATGACAGAGACAGGATGAGATCTTTCCGAATCAAGGGAAGTATGCAGTCGAAATCCTGAACAGGTTCAGGATGTTGGATTGCAAGGCAATGACTACACCTATGGTATCAAATATGAAGTTGTTGCAGGATATGACTTCAGATACTTTAGATGTTACTTTATAAAGGCATATAGTGGTTTCGTTGATGTACTTGACGAACGCGAGACCATATATATGCTTTGTTGTGAACACCCTGAGTTAGTATATGGAGCAACCCAGTAAGGTTCATTTGGTCACAACAAAACATGTGACGAGATACCTTAAGGGTACATTAGATTATGGTCTCAGGTATGTGACAGACCATGAGTTCAGGTTATATGGATATTCAGATTCAGATTGGGCCAGTAGTATTCTTGATCGAAAGAGTACTTCGACATATTTCTTTAGTCTAGGCTCCAATATGGTTTTGTGGAGAAATATGAAGCAGTCATGTGTAGCACTTAGTACGACTGAGGCTAAATATGTGGTAGCATGTGCAACATGTAGAGAAGTAATGTGGCTTCAAAATCTATTGTCTGGGTTAGTTGGTCTCTAATATAGGAGGATATCGGTGGCCACCTACCTTGTCCAACAGTCTCAAAACAATTTTTTTTGAAAATTACTATTTTTAGTAGTTTTTCAGGTCCCCAACTTCTAGGGCCATTTTGAGGGCCTAAACAAAATTTGTTTCACGATAAGGCACCTCAATTATAGCCAATGTCTATCATTGATCCCTTAAAATGAATATCCTTGTAAATATATTTCCAACGAGCTACCATGCGCCCTAAATGGAGATCGTATGGAAAAGTTACGACCCCAGGAAGTTGATGTACTAACTTACCCCAATGGGGCCCAGATGACTTTTGGCACTTCATCTCGTAGGGTTAGGTTTTTGGATATCTATGGTTTTGTAATTCATGTTTATTGTAAAAATTCCTTCATATCCTCATTGTTCTCATCTTCTTGTGAATGAGAGTAGCCATCACATCTCTTATCAGAGATAAGCTGCCACAATTCTAGCAAGCTTGTTTTCAGTCTGCATTTTAAAGTTTTTCAGCATATTTCTTATTTAATAGAAGTCAAATTTTACTCTATCTCAATTATTGTTCACTGTGTATCTGTGTTAATATTAAGAATCTATGGTTTCATTTTGTTCCACTCATAAATCTAGATGAGTGGTATCAGAGTGGTCTGCTCCTTGTCGTTTTTTCAATGCATGTCCTCGATGCGGTCAGGGTATAGAGAGTTGGGTCTCGAGCTTGTTTCTCTTGAGGAAAACTGCTCTCGCACGCCCAAGAAATAGTCCATGGTGGGAGAAAATAAATACGACATGATAGGAACCCCTTGAGCGACATAGGAACTAGATGATGGACAACTTTGCACAAATCCTTCGACGGTTGCCAACAATCGACACATCCACCTCAAGTGGAGGCACAACCCCCTTCAAAATACATATCAATTTTTATATTCCTATATTTGAAGGTCAAATAGATGTGATTATCATATATAAATGGTTAAACCTTCTAAAAGGGTATTTTTTTGTTCACAAATTTTTCGATAGAGAAAATATTACATTTGCACTCCTCAAGGCCGTCCCCCATGTCAAAGATTGGTGGGAGGCTTTCTGTGAGAAAAATGAAATAGAGGGATCCGCATTATTTGTAGTTGCACCCACTTGGGGTTCCTTCAAGGATTACATTAAGGAAAAATACTACCCTGTTCGAAGATATGATGACTTGTATACAATATGGACCACACTGCGGAAAGAAAGAGACCAAACAGTGCCAGAGTTTACCGATGTCTTCCATACCTTGCGCACCAAGCTGGGTGTAAAATATTCTGAATGACATCTAGTTCTCAAGTACCATGGTATTCTGCATAGATACATCCATACATAAATGTATTTTTAGGACATCTCATCCTTGGGTGTGACCTATCGATATGTCATCAAAATCAATAAGAAGCTTAAACAAAAGACATGACATTTTGTTTTGGGGAACCCCTCATAGTAGAAGCAGGGTAAGGGCAACCCCAACCCGTAGAACAAAGGATAGAGAAAATATGGGAAACCTTAGAAAAACCAGTCCAAGCCATAAGAAAAAAAGGAAAATGGGAAGATGAAGAAAGATATCGAGAAGTGGTGCAACTTCCATAAGAGCCCCTAGCATAACACTGTTTATTTTCGCTCAAAGTAGTCATTGGTGGCTAAGGTAAAAGCCTCTGAATCAGATGCAGGTTTCGAATTTGAGTCAAAAACGGAAAAGGGGAGACAGACCATTGACATGGAACCCAATGCCACCATTTTTACCACCAAGATCCAACTCGATGAACTTGATGAGCCAGAGGAAGGCGAGCGCCTGTTTCATTCATAGATGTGGGTGAAAGGCACTCTACTGCACTTCATTGTTGATAGTGGTATCCAAAAGAACCTCATCTCAACATAGGTCATTAAGTGTCTAGCCCTGTCGACAATGCCACACCTACATCCCTACACGATCGGATGGCTCCATCAAGGAAGATATCTTCACGTCAAACAACAATGTCGCCTGTCATGCGACATCAATCCATTCAAATATGAGGTATTGTGTGATGTTTCTCACCTTGAAGTTTTTGATGTTATTTTGGGCCAATATTGTTTATGGAAATGTCATGTTGTATATGAGTCTAGGCCTCATAGTGTTATTATTACTTTGAACATGAATTGTACAGGATACCCAAGGTAGTCCCACCTAGTGCTATTTCCTTGATCTTTGCCAAGCAATGTAGGAAGGTCATTTCTCAGTCTGGGAAGTTTTTCTTCTTTGTGATTCTCTCTCAGAGTGAGAGAAAGGTTGCAGCCACATCCATGGCCTCCATGAACAACCTCTCCACACAGAAAAATCAAGTGGATAAGGTCGTGGAAGAATACAAAGACATCTTCTCATCACCTACTGGGGTACTTCTGGACTATCAGGTCGAGCATCCCATCGATCTAACCCTCGGCGCACCGTTACCCAATGGGCCAGTCTATTGCCGCTATTTTCTAGAAAATGAGGAGATCAAGCATCATATCTAATAAATTCTCCACAAGGGGCACATCTGATCCCAATCGTGCCGGTGTAGAAGAAAGACGAGACCTAGCGAATCTGCATTGATTACCGGGCCCTAAATAAAATCACAATCAAGAACCAGTACCTGATTCCCCGAATTGACGATCTCCTTGATCAACTCAAGGGGGAAAAATACTTCAGTAGGATTTATCTGAAGTCTGGCTACCATCAAGTCCCAATAGAGAAGATAGATGTATGGAAAAATGCCTTCAATTCAAAAGAAGGTCTTTTTGAATGGCTAGTCATGCCATTTGGTTTGATAAATTCCCCGACAACTTTCATGAGGATGATGGATGATATCTTGTAATAGTTCACTAATTATTTTGTGGTGGTGTATCTGGATGACATCCTCATCTAGAAAAAGACTTGGGAAAAACACTTGCATCATATTCAACAGGTTCTGCACACTCTGCAACAACACAAGCTATATGCCAACTTGGAAAAATGATCCTTCGACATGGATAGGGTCCAATACATAGGCTATATTTTTTATGTGCATGGTGTGCATGTTGATCCAGGCAAGATCCAAGTCATATTTGAATGGCCAACCCCAACCATGCTCACTGAGCTTCAGAGATTCTTAGGACTTGCCAATTTCTATCGCAAGTTTGTGTTGGGATTCTCCCATATTGCATGGGCCCTTAGCAAAATAACTAGGGGTGGTGGTAAGGAAAACATTTTGTGGGGCATGTCCCAACAGAAAGTGTTCGATGATATGAAGCAGTGCTTGTGCTCAACCCCAGTGATTTCATTACCTTACCTGCAAAAACCCTTTGCGATCAAAATAGATGCTTCAGACTATGTTGTGGGTGAAATCCTCACTCAACACAACAACGCCGTGGCCTATCATAGTGAGACACTATCAGATTCCTTTCGTAAGTACCCTACTTATGACAAATAAATTTACTCCATTGTGAAAGCTTGTTGCTACTGGAGGAATTAGATTCTCGAGAGTCTACAATCATCCAAATTGATCATAAAACACTGCAGTTCATGCAGACACAAGGAAAATTGCATAATGGCTTCCATCAGAAGTGGTCCACATATTTGCAGCAGTTCCACCTCAACATCAAGTATAAAACATAAAGTAAAAATCGAGTGTTTGATTTCCTCAGTCGATCTCCAGTCGTGATACTCACCACAGTGCTAGACTCTTACAACCAATAGACCTACGGATGGCCCCAACTCTATGAGACAGATCTTGACTTCGCCAACACCTATCAAATGTTGGGCGCAAACACAACTGTCACTAACTTCCATCTTCAAGACGAGTTGTTGTGCCATCTGGGCCATCATCGGAAGATTCGTCCACTCCATTATGGATGTTACACCATCACTAGGGCTGTGGGTGACAATTATTTTAAGCTCAACCTTCCCCCTTTCCTTGGCTTGCACCCAATGTTCAATATGGACCTCCTTCGACCTTATTTTCCACCATTATTGGACACATCGGAGATAGTAGAACAATTGACACCGATAGAGATCAACCCTGAATACATGGAACATGAATCCACTGATCAGATCATGTACAAACAGGTCAAGGGCACTCACCGATAGAGGATCCATGTTTATCATATTGTCAAAGTAGGGCAATTCCTGCACTAAGGAAAGTGGCTCACCTGGGGACAAATTCAATATAAATTTCATCATCTGATGGGGTAACTCAATGCAATGGAGACCATTTCTTTCTAAGGGGGGAGGATTGATCCAGGAGGATCTTGATGGCTACCCACCTTGTACAATTGGCTCAAAACAATTTTTTGGCAACTTACTCTTTTTAGTAGTTTTTTGGGTCCCAAACTTCTGGAGCCATTTTGAAGTCCTAAATGACGTTTTTTTCATGATCTAGCACCTCAAAGATTACTATAGGATTTGATTGATCCATATAAATTAATCTCCTCGTCAGGACCTTTCCAATGAGCTATCATGTTCCCTATACAGAGATCGTATGAAAAAGTTACGACCTCGGGAAGTTGATGTACTAACTTACCCCAACGGGGCCCACATGACTTTTGGCGCTTCATCTCCTAGGGTTAGGTTTTTTGATGTATAGAGTTTTGAAATTCATGTTTATTGTAAAAATTCCTTCAGAGCCTCATTGTACTCATATTATAGCGAATGAGCGTAGCTATCACATCTCTTCTCAGAGATAAGCTGCCACCATTCTAGCAAGCTTGTTTTCAATGTGCATTTTGCAGTTTTCAACATATTTCTTATTTAATAGAAGTCAAGTTTTACTGTAAATCTGTTATTTTTCACTGCGTGTCTATGTTAATATTATAAATCTATGGTTTCATTTTATTCCACTCCTAAATCCGGATCAGTCTCAAACTGGAGGTGACCTGCATTTGGTATGACAACCAGAGTTGCATGAAGTTGTCAAAGAATCTGGTGTTCCCTGACAGGTCGAAGCATATCGAGTTCAAATATCACTATATGAGGGATATGGTGCAGAGGGGTGTAGTGAGGCTCTAGTACATGACTACTGAGGAGCAGGTTGCGGATGTGTTGACCAAGCCACTATCGAGGATGATGTTCTAGCACTTGAGGGACAAGCTTGGTGTGGTCCCTCTTTAGAGGGAGTGATGAGGTACAAATGCATTGCTGGGTAGTGGATGTACTGGGGACATGTTATATATATTTGATAGATATCCATGGGCCTTGGATGCATTGGTTGTGAAGTCACATGGGTGCACATGATGAGGTATAGATGCATTGCAGGGTAGTGGATGTCATGGTGACATTTTGAAGCTATTTGAGAGCTACCCATAGGCCTTGGATGCATTGGTTGTGAAGTCATGTTGTACTATGGATATCCGATGATGTACCTCGACCTTCTGAGAGACGTGCGGAGAGAAAAAATATACAACTGTGTACAAACGAGGCGGGCATGCCCTATGCTCGTGTGATGTAACTCTGAAAAAAGATGACGGAAGTGTTGGTGTAGACAACTGCAGCGCCCTCGGGGGCGGTAATGATAAAGGAAGAAGACAATTCTGCAAAGGAACATACTCTGAAGAACGGGCAATGATCGTTGGGATAAGCAGCGATGATGATGTGGGCATTGATGGCCCTACCACGTTCAAAGGTCTTTGACAAATGACAAAAATAACTGCAACAGTCGCAAAGTAAGACCCACCATAACATGAGAGAGTGTTGACGTCGAATGTTATGGGGGCCAACGACAGCAGGGAGCAATGGTGTTTCACCTTGTGCCATCCGATATCTCTCATTAAAATACAGAATGAGAATCAAGATACTGTCGCCCTTCTGGAAAAGTGTGCTGATGTCGACAAAAGGGGGACGCGACTCCCAGAAGCAAAAAGGTGCTCCGTGGAATCTACTGAGGTGAGGAAGTGGCAGAGGTACATGGATGACGTCAAGAAGTGGGATGACTCAAGACTGCCCTTGGTTGGAGATATATAAGAGAAACAGTGGCTGCAACCGTGTAACAAGGTCAAGTGTCAGGGGGACGACAAGACGAGTGTTGAGTTGTGCCAGAGACGGGACAAGGTGAACAAATTCAGAGGGTAGAGGTAACGAACCTGTGGGGTACTCTGAAGATATGGACGATGTCGGCAAGGGTAAATGATAAGTACTGCTCCAATCCAAGGGTGACATGGGTTTCATGTGGCCAAAAGAAATCAAGTCGCCAACGATGACGACAAAGAATGTAATGACTGACGGTAAAGGTGTTTGTACAATAAATAATAAATAATAAATAATTTTGGGGAGAAATGTACAAATACAGAAACGGGTGCCCCAGTGTAAAACGCGTGCCCCAGGGAGGGCATAATTGTTATGATAAACAGATGAAGGGTGGGGGCCCCATTGGCGAGTTTCTGTATGAGGTAGGTGAAATGAAGATAGGTTCGCAGATGGGCAAACTGATGGTGGATGAAATGGTGGGTTCATGATCCTGCGGAGGTGCAGGTAAAAAATAACATAACCATAAACCGATGATTTGGGAGTCCATATGGGAAGATAGAAAAATGAGGAGAAGAAGTATGTGGTTGATTCGCAACCTGATGTAAGACTATCGGGACTCCCATCCCTAAAGGGTAATGAAGAAAAGCATGAGTGTCAAAAGTGCAAAAAGGTGCTATGAATGGGACAACTCATGTGGGTGAGAATGCTACCGGATTACAGTACTGAAGATGCAAAATGGAGGTGAGAGTACTACAGAGCCGGAAAAGGGTGTCCTAGAGGTCAATATCAGGGGGAATGACTGGAAATGTAAATGCATTACAGTGGGAGAGACTACATGCCAGTGCTGAGTATATACCTGAAGGAATGATGTTGAGAGATGATGGATCAAGTACCTGCACACAAAACAATCAAATACCCAAAGTGAACAATATCTGAAGATAATACGAAATATGAACATGTATTAGATAAATGTGACAATGCGCATGCGTACCTGGCCATGATGTGAAAAAAAAGGTGCCCCGGGGACTTAGGATGAAAAGTGGCCCAGGGACAACCATGATGTAGGTGGCGGGACGCTGATCCCGTGGTTGAAGACGGTTCGAAAAATGGATGCCGTGGGCTCCCGGAATGGTGAGTGGAAGTTTGGAAAAAACCCTATATATAGCTGTAGGGCCCACATTGCCACCTCATTTGTACCTGCTTCTATAGTGAGTTCCAGAGCAGATCCAGAGGAGATTGAGTGATTTCGAGAGCACGAGGCATCCGTTTCCCAGTGTGCGTGTTTCAGGTTAGTGATCTGAACATCCTGCATAGCTATAGGTTTCCAATTTTTGGGCAGGGTAGGTACGGGGGGTCGTACGAGGGTTTTAGGGGGTTTTTGGGTAGAGGGTGGGCCCACATGCACGGGCGACTCAGTGGAAGGCGCGCATGAGTGCGCGCCTGTACACTGAATACACGCGCATGTGTGTGCATGAATAGGAATTTAAGGCGCGCCTTGGAGGCGCACCTGTGAGGTGGACAGGCGCGCATGAGTGCGCGCCTGTAGGTCGAACATGCGCGCTCACGGGCGCGCCTGTGGGTATGACAGGCGTGCCCTAGTGCGCGCCTGTATTGTGGACAGGCGCGCTCATGAGCGCGCTTGTGGGAAAAACAGGCGCGCGCACATGCGCGCGTGTATAGTGAACAGGTGCGCATTTGCGCGCGCCTGTGGGTGGTAAAACCGCGCCTTTGGGGCAAGGTTTTAGGGTGAAAAATTAGCTTATTTGATATCTTGGATGTGTGCCTAAGCTAATATAGGGTTCTGGGTTGTGTGCAGGTGGTGATTAGTGACCATGGATGTGTGGTGGCGCGAGCGGGACTGGGCGCAGCTGCGAGAGGCTGTGGTCCGTGCGAGGCCTGCAGTTCGAGCTTCTTTAGCAGCCAGTGGTTTGTTAAAGTTCTTTGAGTGCCCTTTGTTATGGGCCCAGGAGTATTTGCTCCATTTCTTGATCGAGATGTGGAGCCCTGAGCAGCACTGCTTCCTCGTGCGGGGAGAGCGGATTACCTTCACTGCGGTGGAGGACCTTTATTTCTTGACTGGGCTCCCCTTCTGGGGAACACCGTTGCCGGTAGAGCCTGTGCTGTCGAGAGATACGCCTCTGCAGGAGGTCGCCGAGCGATACTACTCAGGCGAGCATTATATGACTGGGTCTTCAGTGCGCATCAGTGGGATAGATGCCCTGTTGCATCGTTGCGTAGCAACGATGATAGTTCGGGTGTACGGGACCCGAGCGCCCCACCGGATTAGTGGTGGCGAGCTGATGTTGATGGAGAGGGTGGTGGTGGGCCATGAGCAGTTCACCTGGGGTTTGACCCTTCATGCGCAGATGATTGCGCAGCTGGACCGTTGTCGGTCCACAGGCAGAGGGGAGTTCGCTTTTGGCTCCATCCTGGTGGCTTTCTTTTTGGAGAGGGTGCCGATGTTGCGCTCGAGGGTGTTGCTAGAGGTACCAGGGGTACGAGAGCCGCGCTTGAGGTGGTGGTCATAGATTTTGGTTCACCACGGCGGTGGAAAAGGTGGACATTACTTCACTGAGGAGGCAGCTCAGATATGGCGGCAGATGCCGCAGGTTATACTCGAGTTCCCCTATGCTGGGGTGGACTTCCGGGGGGACCCGGATATGGTACTGCCTCCTGGGGAGGTTTTTGACCACATAGGTATGTTGTGTATTTGTATGTTGTGGTTTATGTTATGATTTTGATATACCAGTGCATATGTTTGATGTATAGACACTGATACCATCTGTTGTTGTTTGTTTGGTGCATGTGCAGATTTGGCACCTCGCGGGCGTGAGGTGGAGTTGTTTAGAGCGCCAGTGCAGCGAGAGCAGGAGAGACCGCCGTGTGTAGGGAGGCGTCCGAGGGATGAGGCTGCTGGGGGACCAGCAGGGCCAGAGAGACCGACGCAGAGGCGCCGCCTTGATGACCCTGGTGCGGGGCCATCTCATGCTCCTACGGCGGCAGCCGGAGTAGATGATGATGATATAGTCCGTCGGTTTGAGACGGTGTTTCGAGATGTGCCTGAGGGCATGTGGACCCGTATCCAGGACGAGGAGTTCCTGGAGCAGTGTATCGGGTTACCGCCACCATGGCGGTCGATCATGCGATGAGCAGCTATGCTCGCCGCCATGACTAGCGGACGCCTGCCGCCTGGGCAGGGGGGTCCTGCAGGTGTTCCACCACTGCCACCTGGGGCAGGTCGGGGTGGTCCACCACCTCCTCTTGAGGGAGGAGTAGCTGGGGGTGCATTAGAGGCACCCTGATTGTATGATGTATTTTTGTATACCTTTTTGATAGGCTGGTGAGCCGATTTTTGTATCGTTATGCGGCACGGGCTGGTGGACCGATGTATTATTTGTATGTAAACATTCGGATGGCCGGAGAGGCCGAGGTATATATATATATGAGTATACACCTTTTTGAGATCCAAATGGGGTACATGTGTTTTTGTTTTGATGATGTTGATGTCTATGTTTCCTATATGTTGTGACAGGATGTATGAGATATTTATGTATGTGTAGCTTGATGTGATATATGCCAATCTAGCACCATGTTAGCTATGTTATCTATTGTTTGATTCAATTCTCTTGGAATATGTGTAAATGTAATGAAATCAAAATGTCGAGACAATAATCTAACCTGCAGGTATTTGCGAAAGAGGCACGGATCGCGTACACGGTATAAATTGTTGAGTTGGAGAACGACCAGTTGAGAGTCGAGGAAAACGCTAAGGTGAAGAATATGATGATGCTGGGCGTCAGTCAAGAGGCCAATGACAGCAGTGTATTCGGCTTAGTTATTGGTTGCTGGTCCTAAACAGATGCCGCTTGAATGTAGCATTTCATGTGAAGGGGTGTAGAGAGCCCAAGCAGTCGAAGCGAGATTTTGTGTCCAATGACTGGCGCCGTCAGCGTAACCAATGTGGTAAGCTGGTGGAGGAGTCATCTGTCAATAGCACAAAGGATAGTTTAGACGAGAGGGTAGGGAAAAAAGATTAAAAACACTAAACAAAAAAAAGTAACCTAAAGTAGCATGACTACTTCTAAGCATAAAATTTCTTGAGGTATAACCCATTGACGGGTTCTTTGAGTGTGAGGCCTTCGGGGGAGGCCAGGATGTATGTGCCTTTGGTGAGGCAATGTTGGATGATGTAAGGGCCATGCCAGAGTGATTCGAATTTGCCGTGGCCAAAGGTATCATGAGCGATATCGTAGGCGAGGATAAGGTCGCCTTCGCGAAATGATCGAAGGTTGACATGGTGATCAAAGGTAGTCTTGGATCGTTTTTTAGCTGCCTCGTTGTTTTGTAAGGAGGATCGACGATCCTTATCCAGAGACTCCAAGTTCAGCAAGCGCTGCTCCATTGGAGCAATGTCGGGTAAGAGCTCGATTGCGGTGCGAAGGGTGGGAATTTCGCACTCGATGGGAAGAGTTGCCTCGACCCCATGGACTAAGTGAAATGGCGTAAAACCAGTGGCGGTCTTTACTGCCATTCGATAAGCCCATAGCGCGGAAAATAACATATGATGCCAATTGGTTTTGTGTTTATT